>BDDC01001142.1:0-32529 GCA_001662425.1 Chlamydomonas sphaeroides
ACCGGCAGGGGCGGCGCGGCGGCAGCCGGAGGCAGGGCCGGGATGAAGGGGATGGAGGAGCTGGACGTGGCCGTGTAGATAGCGGGTCCACGGCGGGAGATGGAGGAGGAGACGGGGGAGATGGCGCCGGAGGGCAGGCCGCTGAGGTTGCCGGTGAAGCTCGGTCGGTGGGACGGAGGCTGCGACTGCGGCAGGCCCTGCAGCATCAGAGCCGGTACGGCGACCGAGGCAGCCAACGACTGTGCGATGGCGTCGGGCGGGGCGCTCTGTAGGTTATGCAACCATGCGGCGTGATGCGCGGCGGAAGCCATGGGATACAGCTGCTCCACACCACATTGCAAAGATGATGGTTGTGAAGATACGTTAGATGCACTGGTGATGCCATCTTGGGATACAATAGGAGGGCCCGGGACTTGTTTCAGGGATGGCGTCGAGGCAGACGACGCCATGCGACGGCGCTCGCGCTTGACTGGTGCCGCCGTCTCCATCTGTGAGCGGCAGTAAGTTTAGGCAGATAAAGCATTAGCGGGCTGCTGCGAGGTGCGCGAGGTTGCACGCTGGGATGGGCAGGTCACGTCAGGCAGCGCATGCTACGGACAAGGTTGAGCGCACGGAGGCCAGCAGACCGCCACAGCCCGTCCGTGTCATTTCAGTGCTGCCTCGGGCATACCTGGGCGGTGTGGTGCCGGAACTGCGTGCAGCTGTCGGTCGTGCTGTCGGCCGGCAGATGCGCAGCAGACTGCCCCGGAGCTTTGCAATAATGAATTGCAGGCTATAAGCTAGCGTTTCTCCATGGCATATGTTCCTGTCTACACTCGTTCTGGCGGAGTTGGGGCTAGGCGCGCTTTTGTGTGCACAAGGCCGCTGGTCTATGCTTTGCTCCAATAATTCTAGCTTTGGGGCTGTGGCGGGCATTTTGTAGGCGATGGAGAACTCAGGCGGGATTCTGACACGACCCCGCCCGTAACGGCAGTCATATCACCGCGAACGCGGCCGGATCGCGAGGAGCGACCGGTCGATTTCAGCCCGAAGCCTGCTACAGGCATTGTTGACTCATATACATCACAGTCACTGCTGCCACGCGCTGACGCATAGAAGCGTGGGAGACGAGCCGTCGCAATTGCGTCAACTCGAGGCGCCTGCTCCCGGTGCCGTAAACTAGGAGTGATACCCGAGGCACATCAAACCACGTACATCTTGCTTCGGCGCGGCCGGTGGCCTTCCGCTTGCTCAGCCACACATCACACTGAGGGCTGGGCATCGGTCATCCACGCAGCGGCGGAGGTATTCGCTTGCCCCAATTCTGCCGGCATTGCACGACACGTACGTGTCAGCCTCGGTCCTGCAGGTGGGCCGTCACCTTCAACCTGCCCTGTATGTTAGTGAACCTGGGCGGGGCAGGCCAAGGCCAGGGCTGGCCGTTGGCTGGCCGGGTCGCGTTGACGTGTAGACGTTTTGTGTCGCATCAGCCGGACGGGATGGGATGTCCTGACTCTGCCCCTCTGCTTTCCCACGTGGTGTGGCCTCCCTCAGGGTAACTGTCCTACTCGCCTCCGGCAACCTTACGTAGCCGCCGGCAAGAACCCTGTCTTCCCCAGCGGTTGCCCCTGGTCTCCCCCTGGGCGTCGCCTGCCTTTAAGGTGAGCGCGCAAGACAGCACATACCCCTGTTGCCATGCACCCTATCTTGCCATGTACCAGCTGCAGCGTGCCGCGCTGCTGCCTGAGCAGCTTGCTCTTGGCGACGGCAAGCCACCTCCATCCCAGACACTCCCCTCCATGGTCGCGTCCGACCGCTAGCGCCCTGCCCTGCCCCTTCGCTGTCCCTCGCCAGGCCCTGGCTGCAGCTCAGACCATGGACCACCTCTACACCTCCATCTCACTGGCCCGCTGTCATCCCGCCATGGGCCCGCTCCCTCAATTGGACAGGGCTCCACCCCTCGCATCCTTGCCAACTGCCTATCGCCACGCCCAAGCGCCGGCGCCACACGAGCCACAGCGCTACCCGGCTGAGCCGGCGCCTCGCGTCGCGGCGGCCAAGCGCAAGCATCTCGACGGCGACGCAGCATGCCGGAAAAGCCAGCGCTCCGAGAATGGTCGGCTAGCAAAATTCCTGGCCTGGGACCGCACCGACTGGGCCATGCTGGACCCAGCGGCGGTAACATGTCGTGGCACTAATGGTACGCGCGTGTGTCTGGCACCTGAGGTTGTGGCGGCGGCCGCACCGGTTGGAGGGGACGGGACATGCGCACGGCAGGCGGCCGCAGCCGCGGCAGGGGCGGAGCATGTCACCGCGGCAGGGGCGGTGGCGGGGAGGGCCGGACTGGCTTGGGAGGAGGGCGCGGCGCGGAGCGAGGCGGCGGCGGCTCAGTTGGTGCGGCGGGTGCAGGCGCAGAGGGCGGCGCGGCAGCGGTGGGAGGCGCCGGACAGCCATGCCTGGTGGGTGTCGTGGGAGGCGTGGCGGCGCTCGTGGCAGCCGGAGGGGTCTCGGCTGGGTGCCGAGGCGCACGTGCCGCGAGCGCAGCAGGCTGCGCCCCTGCAGGAGGCCCACCCCAGTGTTGCGTGGCCCATCCCGCAAGAACAAGAGGAAGAGCAAGACGTAGCTGGGGCTGCGGCGGAAGAGCGGCAGAAGCAGGAGGCCGTGAAGGCCAGGGCCCTGATGCGGGGCCGGGCAGGGCAAGCATTCGGGCCGAAGGCGCCTTGTGAGAGCCCCGAGCAGCTCAAGCGGCAAGCCGAGGCGGAGGTGGCGGCCATCATGCGGCGGGTGCGGGAGCAGCAGGAGGCGGCGCGGCAGCGCCAGGAGGCGCGGCGGGAGCGGCAGCAGGCGTTTGACACCGTAGCCAGGGCGCAGCGAGCTGGCGCGGCTGTGGCTTTGGACAAGGTGGAGGGTGGCACGGAGAGGAGCGCGAGGCCCGGGTGCAGGGGCTGACGAACATGGCGCTGTCGTACTTGGTCGCGACGGCTCGAGGGGCCGCAGCGGCAGCGGCGGGCCCCGGCGCCGCGTCGATGGCGGTGGAGCAGGCCGGGGAAGCCGCTGCGGCCGGGGCGCGCTGAGCCCATTCACTGTTGTGCGCCATCGACGGTGGGAGGGGGTACTGTGTAAGGACTGTGCAGCGGAGCACGTGCGGGTGCTGTCGCCCACTGTGTGGGGCACTGGGAACGAAGTGAGAAGGCACACGAGGCCGAGGCGGGGAGAGAGGAGGTTCTGGGGCGGGTTGTGGCAGAGCAGGCGCTCGAGGTGCAAAGGCAGCACGTGAAGGTGGAGGCATTGTGTTCGAGGGGTTGGGCGCCGTTTGAGGTAATCAAATCGGACCTGTGTGGTGGCGGACAGGCGCCCCGGCGTCGCTCTGCCTGACGATGATCTGCAGCTAGTATCAGAAGCGCTGCGGAGTACCGGTACACAGGAATGTGCCGAGGGTAACGCGTACTAGCCGACGCCCGCGTCCTACATCTTAACGGGGCAATGTATGCCGTCGCGTAAGCAGGCCCTGCTGTTGGCCGTGGCGATAGGCAGGAGAGTCCTGAAATGACGTGAGCATGCTCGAGCGCATGGCTTGGCTTGACACCCTGACCCCCCCTGAACACGTGCAAGCTGCAATCTCTGAGAGAAATTGAGAGAAAATAGTTTTGTAAGCGTCCTATTTGGTTATGGCAGCGGCACGGCGGTGTCGGCGTGCGATGGGCGGGGACAGGCGGGGGCAGGCATTTAGGCACGGGTTTGGTCCATGCTCTGCACGTCCGCCCCAATCCATAGCGTGCAGCATCATACTTACCTGCAATTAGACCCTCGTTAAACGCCTGCACGTCGACTAGCCTGCGCTCTGCCCATCTGCCGTGTTCCTTGCAAACACGCGAGCTGCCTTCTCTTCTGCCTTCGAGTATATAGAAAACAAGCGTGAAAGCGTCGCTAGGTGACGGCTGCGTCATCCTTACTTCTTTTTAGCGCTTCGAGCACGCGGGCACCATTTCGGGCTACCAAGCAGCCAAGATGATTAAGCAGGTGCGACCATGCGCAAGATGATTGCGGCAAAGCGCAATTGGATACTGGAGGCGTAGGAGTGGCAGTCGAAACACAGCTGCATGGCAATACGCCTTTCTCCCGACTCTCCTGCACCCTGCAGAAACCCGCGCCAGACGCGCGGATACAAAAGATGCGAGAAATGGAGGAGCGCCTGGCGAACTTAAAAGCGGACCGCCAGGTGCGCCGTTCTGTGCCTTCAGGGGCCGTGTCCCACCGCTGTCCCGGGGCCAGTGCTTGAGCTTCGCGGGCGTGTGGCGGACACAACTCCGCACCGGCTGGACGTCTAGTGGGCTGCACCAGGGGCCAAGCTCCCGCCCGCCCGCCGCACTGCTGTCGAGCACGGCCTTCTTGCCAACCCCGGCCTTTGCCTCCTACCCCTGCCCCTCACGACCTCCCCTCACCGCCCTGCCTGATCCCACCGCCATCGATTCCCCTACGCACGCATGCACCACCGCTGCCCCCACATATCCCAAACACCATGTCCATCTCCACCCCACACCCCACACCCCGCACTTCGCCCACGCCCGCCAGGCGGAATACAAGATGGTGGCGGTGGCCGAGTTCGAGGCGCGCACCACCAAAAAGATCATCAGCAACCTGGTGCAGCAGCGCTTCGACGCGCTAAAGGCCCGCAGCGAGGCCGACCTCAACGCCCGCCGGCAGCGCCTAGCTGACAAGCTGGAGGCGGACGACCAGGCGCTGCGGGAGGAGCTGCTCGCCAGCAAGAAGACGCCCGAGCAGCGGCGCGCCGAGCTGGCGGACCGCGCGCGCGCGCTGGCGGCGACGCGCGAGGCGGAGCGGCAGGCGCTGGCGGCGAGCCTGTACGAGAAGGCCTTCATCCAGACCTGCGACGTGCTGCGCGGGGAAAACACCAAGCGCATCCTGTACCGCACCATCGAGGAGCGCAACGCGCAGGTGCGGCTGCTGGGAGAGCACGGGGCAGGCATGACCGGGGCGGCTTCGCTCGTGGCGCTTGCACGCCGCCGCCCCTTGGGACGCTACGGCGGCGGCAGCTGTGCCGCAGCGGTGCCGGGCGGGACCGGCTGGGGGCTGCCTTGTTTGGCCCACCGCCTGCGCCCCACGGCTGAGCGTGCTGCTTCTGCGGCCCCACAGATTGAGCAGCGCATGGCCTCCCGCATCATGGAGGAGGAGGAGAAGCGCATGTGGCACGCCATGAGCGAGGCAGAGCGACAGAAGATGGAGCAAAGGTGCGCGGCAGCGGCGTGGCAATGCGGCTGATGCCGGGCGCGTTGGCGGCCCCCGCCACGGTCACGCAGGGGCGCCGCAGGCTCGCATGTCCACGACTACGGCAGTGTCGCTTCGCGGCCCAAGGCTCACCCATGTGTGCGTGCGGCGGCTACCTGTGAGCCGCGCCCTAGGCACTAGCAAGTTCCTGAGACGCATGCCGTCCGGCGCTCCGCCTTCCCGCCCCTTCTCTTCCGCCCCCCTAGATACCTGGACGACAAGCGCAAGGACCGCGAGCGGCGCGAGGAAACCCTCCGCATCCTGGACGAGCAGGTGCGGCAGGAGCGCCGGTGCCCGAGTTCCCATGGTAGATGCGCTTTGCCACGTGCGGCTGCGGCTCCTGCCGGCCCCGCAGCACCAAGGCTACGGCTCGGCTAGTGGCTTCGGGGCGGCTGCCATGGGCCCTCAGCTGACGCCTGCCTCCATCGCTGCCCTGCACCGCGGCAGGTCCGCCAAGTCAACGCGCGGCGCGCCGAGGCGGCGCGGATGCGGCGCGCGGAGATCGAAGAGCTCAACGCGACGTGGCGGGCCATGCAGGCGGAGGCGGAGGCGCAGGAGGCGGCGGAGCGCGAGGCCATGAAGCGGCTGGCGGCGGAGCTGCAGGAGTTCAACCGCATCAAGCAGATGGAGATCTCGGACGCGGAGCGCACCGAGCGGTGAGCCGTCCCGCAGTCGGCCCCCCGCTGCTGCGCCCCAAGCCCTACCCGCCGTCCCACGTGGCTTTATTTCGGCACGTACCCTCCGTCCCTCCCCGCCGCCCTTCCCCCGCAGCGAGCTGGACCTCCGCATCCTGCAGGACGCGCTGTCGCGCGAGGCCGCCGACGAGGCCGCCGAGATGGCCTACCGCGCGCGGCGGCGCGACGAGATGCGGCGCTACCGCGAGCAGCTGGCGCTCATGATGGACAAGGAGCGCGAGGAGACGGCCGAGCGCGACGCGCTCATCCTCAAGGCGCAGCTGGAGCAGGAGGCCAAGCGCGACGCGGAGCTGGCGGCGCGCGAGGAGGCGCGGCGCGCGCTGATGGCGCAGGTGGACGCCATCCGGCAGGTGCAGATGCAGGAGAAGCTGGCCAAGAGGTGAGGCGGCGGCTGCATTGGCAATGGCGGTGGCGGTGCAGCGAGGGTGGGGTTCCGGGGCTCTGCGCTGGCTGGCTGGGCCCGCAGCGCTGAGCCTGGTGCCGCGATGCGCCCTCAACACGTCGTCCGCAGGATGGCGCTCCAGGAGGAGAAGGCCTTCGAGCGGCTCAAGATGGCGGATGACGTGGCCGCGGCCGAGGCGGCGGTGGCGGCGCGCGAGGCGGCGGACCGCAAGGCGGGCATCACTCGGCGGCTGGAGCTGCAGACGCAGATGGTGGCCAAGGCGCACATGAAGGCGGCGGCGGAGGACGAGAAGCTGCGCGAGGCGGACGCCATCGCCGCCACGGAGACGGCCTACATGGCCAAGGTGGGCGAGACGTTGAAAAAGACGGACCCGCCGGTGTGGCACGGCCGCAGGAAGTTCGACTGGTGAGGCCCGAGGCGGGCTAGGGTGGCAGGAGGAGGCTGGGCCAGAGGGACAGGGGCCGGGGGCGGGGCGGTGGGTAGTGTCGCGCAGTCGCGTGGAAGGGTGGTGCGGCCTGGGGCGCCGAGGCCGACGTGTTGGGAAGCCGTGGTCTGGCTGCACCGTGTGACATTTGTTGGCGTGGGGCTTGCGAGGTGTGGGTGGCGCTGCCGTGCAGGCAGGCGCTAGTGGGTGCGGCGGCGGCTCTGGTCGCGTGCGTGCGGCGTGTTGTGACCGTGCGGTGCACATATCGGTACTCATTGCGGGGTGGCGCGCGCCCCGGTGGCGGCGCTGGCCGGCGGCATGGGCCGGCTTGGGAGGTAGGAGGAGGGCAGGTAGCGTAGCTGGATGCATGTAGGTAGACCATGGAGACTTGGACAGCGCTCCCGGTGGAGGGTGCTGCGCAGGCCGCTGCAGGGGCGGGCGGGGCATTGGGGCCGCTGGGAGGGGCCACCCCAGGTACGGGCGTGTGCTGGCGCTACCCTGACTGGGATGAGCGCCAGGCAGATGCAAGCCGTAGGATGGACTAACTGTCTCGACAGATATCTGCTGATTGCATGATCACGTTTCCAGCATCTGGGCTCCCAATTTGCCAATAATGATCTGGTACTCGCGCTAGTCGGCGGACGGCAAGCTGAGGACGGCCCTGCACCTCACTGGCCATACACAGCGACTCCCGGCATCTGGTCAATAGTTAAAAGCCGGCGTGAGGAGGTCGGGCACTTGCGCTGCCCTCTAGGTGTCCGCAGCCACTTGAGCCACACCTGCATGCACCGCCATTAAGCCGGCGATGGCCACCACACGGTCTAGGAGCATAAGCCTGTGCAACTGAGAAGCCCATACATGCGCCGACTAGGGGCACCTGCCAGCATGAATCACGTGAAAGGACGGCCACCGTTACTCTCGCCACCAGCCGCACACCTCAGCCCCGAACCTAGCCGCCGTGCAGCCCCGAACCGAGGCCCAGTGCAACCCCCCTTCAATGACCTTCTACATGAAGCCCCGGACCCAATCGTCACTATCGTAATCATTGCAGCTGCGGCGGCGGCATCATCAGGGGCGAGGGGCTGCCCCCCAGCGCGCCCGCCGCCAGCAGCGGCAACGGCGGCCCCAGCGGCATCGTGCCGTTGGTGGCCAGCGTGTGGTGGCCGGGCCCGCCCGGCGCAGCGGTGCGGTGCGGCCCAAAGAGGTGCATGAGGAAGGACAGCCCCGTGAAGATGATGGGGTTCCACACCACCTGCAGCCAGCGGACCGTGAGCGGGACGGCGGAGCGTGTGGGCACGAGCCGTGCGGGTCTACCAGCCGTAAACGGCCCGGCAAGGCAGCGCCGCAAGCGCAGTCCGGATGCGGTCTGTCCAACACGACACAGCAGACGGCTGTGAAGGCTGCAAAGGGCCGGAGGCAGCCACAGACCGCAGCATGCAAGGGGCGCTCACCAGGTACCGGAGTCCGTCCATCATCTGCGGACACATGGGCGGGGGCAGCACGACACAAGGGCGTGTGACACACGGCGGGCCCTTCATGCGTATTCTGCCAGCGGCGCAACACGGGATCCGGCGCCCCCAGGCCGAGCTGCTGTTCCCCAGCCACCCGGCCGCCAGGCGTCGCGTGGCGCCCTGGCCGCCAGGCCCGCGGAAAGGGCCGGGCCCCAGGCCTCCCAGGGCCCCGTGGTCACCTGGATCCAGGTGATGTTGTGCGTCTCCCACGGCCGGTCAGCCAGCAGCGCCCGCAGGTCCACCTTCTCGTTGCACTGCGGGCAGGTGTCCTGCGGCGGCAGCACGCGGCGGCAAGCCGCCAGCACTCAGGCGGACCTGGCTGAGCTGTAGGCCACACGGCCGCAGCAGCAGGCAGCCCGACACCCTGGACTGACGGCTCTGGGCGAGCGCGCCAGCTACCCAGCTTTGCCATGCCACTCGCCGAGCTCCGCTGAACCCCAGGCCCTAAAACCCTTCCACATGGCTGCCTGTTGGCATATGGAATCTGTGGCCAGCGGCCCCAAACCTGGCCTAGCGGCCCCTGGGCCCGCTGACGCCCCGATGCGCCCACATCCCTCGCCCTTCGCCAGCGCTCGCTACCAGCTGCCTCAACCTCGTGCGGCGCCCGCGCCACGCCCACCCCTCCCCAGCTGCGGCCCCCCGCCCTCCTCGCGCCTCACCTTCTTGCCCACCATGGTCCAGCCCCGGATGCACAGGTCATGGAAGCAGTGCTTGCACGACAGCTGCACGGTGCGCTCCGACGGCGCGGCCGCCACTTCGCCGGGCGCGGGTCTGGCGAGGGCGGAGCAGGCCGGCGTAATCGTCAGGGCGGCGGCCTAAGGGCGGAACCCGCGTCCTCATCTGACGTCCCTCCCCCCTCCACACCCACCCTGCCGCTACCGGTATGTCTTTCCCAGGGCTTGTGCCTG
Source organism: Chlamydomonas sphaeroides (assembly GCA_001662425.1). Taxonomy (NCBI): domain Eukaryota; kingdom Viridiplantae; phylum Chlorophyta; class Chlorophyceae; order Chlamydomonadales; family Chlamydomonadaceae; genus Chlamydomonas; species Chlamydomonas sphaeroides. Next base: position 9,207 of record BDDC01001142.1, read on the forward strand.
ACCCCGCGCCAACCTGCCCCGACACGAACCCTGGGCCTGGCCCCCGCCGGATCCCCCGCACCCACCCTGCCCCCGGCACCAGCTCGTCGTGCAGCTCGTTGCCGCAGATGCCGCAGTTGTTGATGCGGCTGACCAGCTGCCGGCCCTCCATGCCCAGCCGCGCCGACAGGCTGTCCGACGCAACCTGGGGGCGGCCGGAAGACACAGGGACGGACGGTGGGAGGGCAGGATGGAGGGTCCGTCAGGTGGACGGCGGGGGCTCACGCGCCCCTCGCTCCGTGCGCGGCCCCGGCGCGGCCAGCCGGACCACACCTAGTCCACATTTCGTCCAGCCGCCCGAAAGCGCTTGCCCTGACCTACATATCTGGCAGCTCCCCGTGCTCGGTCTCGCCGATTTGATCCCACTTGTTCGTCGGCACCCATTCATGCGGTCACGCAGCCAAAACGCACTCGCCCACCTCACCCGCGGCGTCCGCCGCCCCCGCCAGCTCGCCCTCCCCGCCCCGCCCCGCACCTGCGCGCAGTCTCTCCCCAGGATGCCGAAGTAGAGGCCGTACCACACCAGGTCTATGGGCAGCGCCGCGGGCAGCAGCAGGTGCAGCAGCGGGCCCATGCCCAGCAGCTCGCACAGCACCAGGATGTACCCCGTCACGCCCACCACCTTGCAGGCGCGGAAGGAGCCCAGGAAGAACGTGTACACCTGCGCGTGGCGGCCGGGGCAGCGGCAGCGGGGGGCAGGACCGGTGCTGGGATGAGGCGGCGCGGCGGAGTGGGCGTGTGGGCGGCGGCGGGGGGCACCCCAGAGGCTGGCCGCGCGCGTTGTGCCCAGGGCCCGGCGCGCTGCAGAGACGTGCCGGGCGCCAGCCGGAGCCTGGGGTCAAGGGCCACGGGCTCAAGGCCGCGGGACCCGGGCCACGGCTCAGGGGCCAAGCGTCACCGGACGACGGCCGGGCCGTGGGTGGCGCGTGGCCAAGGCCTATGGCCGGGGTTCACGGGCCCCGAGGTCACGGCCGCGCGGCCGCGCGCATGCGGGGTGCGGCCGCACCTGGCGCGGCGCGGTGCGTGTGATCTTCTTACGGCCGCACGAGTAAAGCAGCCGTGCGGCGATGGCCGAGTAGATGGCCCAAATGACCAGAAAGCGCCAGAAGTGCAGGTGCGTGGAGATGACTGCCGGCACGAGCCACAGCCCCAGCAGCGTCACCAGCTCATAGGAGCGCCGGTGGCGCTTCTTCCACAGGAAGAGGGCTGTCTGGGGTGATGAAATGAGGAGATAGGAGGCACGCAGGCGCACAGAGGATGATTGGAGAGGGGAAGGGAAGTGCTGGGGTTTTGGGGGAAAGCTGAGTGGTGTGGTTACATTGCGGGCGTGTTGGGGAGGGGCGGTGCCCGGTTGAAAGTCGATGCCAGACCCCGGTAGACCCCTGGCACTAATGGCTTTAATCGTAGGCAGCTAGGATGCAGGTTAGCTCAGACAACACAGAAGTGTGTAACAGGAGGCGCAGGAGCCTGACGCTCGTGCGAGGTAGGCCGCGCCGCCAGGGAACCGGGAAGGCAAGCGGCGCAGGAGGCAAGTGCAGGGTACGCAAACGCGCAGAGTGTACGCACCTGCGCGCCGACCATGAGCAGCATGATACCATAGAGCAGGATGATGGCGAAGAAGGGGCTGATGCGTTCCTCGCCGGGGGCAGGAGGAGAGGCGGCCACGATGTGGCCGATGGGATGGCCGTCATGCGTGGGCAACGTGTGCCCGCTGGCAGCGATTGTGCTAATCGCCTCTCCATCAGCGACCATTGTAGCGGCCGGGCCCGTAGGCCGGAGTATCTGGTTAAGCTGCGCGGCAATCTGCAGAGGCAATCTTAAAAAGGATCGACGTTGTGTGCGTGCCCCCGAAGCAAATTGTGGGGGAAGGTGTTTAGCAGGGGTGATAGCCGCGTGGTCGTTGAGCAGGGAGGACAGGGGCTTCCACCTCTTGTCAAGCCCTCTCTTGCCAAATACGGCATAGCCACCAAACCGAGCACTGCTTCCACCGCAATCATACCAAAACGCTTGCTTATGACAACTTACAACATACAGGCAGGAAGCAGCAGTTTTGCTCGAGCGCACTTCGAAGCGCCCAACATCGTTCAGGCAGCGCCGCGGCCTTCGGCCAAGCTTCAGCGTTTATTTAGCGCCTACGGTTGTGCGGGCACGCGAAGGGACCCTGCCTCCGCCTGCGGGCATGGCCGAGGCCGAGGGCCAGCATGGCACCTACGTGGACGCGGCTGACATTCTAGGCGAAGACGCAGCGGATGACGACGACGAGGATGAGCTGGCGTCGCTGCCCGGCGGGGAACCGGGCACCGACCCCGAGCGGCCCCCTTCCGCCCCGGCGGACGTGAGCGCCGCAGAGCCGGGCACAGACGAGGCCGGCGATGCTGCAGAGGAGGGAGCAGGCGCCCCTGTCTCGAGCAGCGGCGACGCTGACGGCGCCGGACTAGCCGAAGATGACGAGTCCGCCTCAACAGCAGGGAAAGCGGACGCGGCCGAGGCCGAGGATGGGCCGGCCGCGACCGACGGTGCCGGGGACGCTGAACCGCGTGAGGCTACACCCGAACCGGAGGCCTCACCCAGCCGGCCACTGACAGCAGAAGAGGACCCCGGTGGTCGTCCCAGCACCTCGGGCCTGGCGGGGGATGAGGCGGCGGAGGCGGCCCCAGGGCCGCAAGCCGCAGAGGAGCAGGAAGCGGCCGGCTCAGCGGCCGGCAGCCGGCAAACCTCCTTAAGCGGCGCACCCGGTCCCGCTCCCGCTCCCGCTCCCGCTCCCGCTCCCGCTCCCGCTCCCGCTCCCGCTCCCGCTCCCGCTCCCGCTGACGATGGTGAGGGCGAGGGCGAGGACGAGCCGCGTGGCAGCACAGCTGTGACAGACTATGATGGCGGTCGGGCACAGCAGGCCTCGCGAGACGGCGACGAGGAGCCGGCGGAGCCCGAGGAAGCCGCTGGCGACGACGTGGGCGCTGGCGATGACGCCGAGGACCTCGCGCCCTCGCCACCGTCATCTGCGGGGCCACGCGACGCCGCCGAGGACCCGGCACCTTCGCCGCCGGCATCTGCGGGGCCGCGTGATGCAGCCGAGCCGCCTGCGCCTGCTGCCGCTGTGCCAGCCTTCACATTCGGCCGCACCGCCTCCGACAGCCGCAGCGGCAGCGGGCCCTCGCACGCAGGCAGCGACGCTGGCGCCGCCCGCAGCGCCGCCACGCCGCCTCTTGCGCACTCCGAGCTGCCGCCCATTGACTCGCCTCGCGCCGGCAGCTTCAGCTCCACCTCCGGCCACGCGGCCGCAGCCGGCGGCGGCAGCCCGCCTGGCCAGGTGCCCAGCTCCGAGCCGCTGCTGCTGCCGCCCTTCCGCAGCCCCGCATCGACCAGCCGCGACAGCTCCCGCACGGGCACCCACGCGCAGGCCAGCACCAGCGGCGGCGCACCCGCGCACGCCCAGCCGGCTTCGCTGCCGCCCATCCAGGCCTCCCGTGCCAAGCCCCGCGCCGCCAAGCCCGCGGCCTCGGCTGCGGCCTCCTCCCGGAGTAGCCCCTCGCCCACCGCCTCGCCCACACGCCGCGGCGGCAACCGCTACTGGCAGCCGCCTCCACCGCCTCCCCCTCCGCCCAAGCCCAAGCCGCGGCAGCGCCACGACCTGGTCAACGTTGACCCGGTGTACCTGCAGACGGCGGCCTACAGGTAGGGCGGTAAATGGTGTTGCTGTGTCGTTTGGCTTCCAGCCTCATTGTTTGCGTCGGTGTAGAGTATCTGCATCTGAGCTGTGCCCTCGCATCCCCGCCATCAGGACGGTGCCCAACGTGGGCCGAGTGTATGACTGGCAGCTGCAGCACGACGTGAACCTGGCGGTGGAGAAGCAGCGCAAGAAGCAGGTGTGGGGGATGGGGGATGGAGCCGGGCTTGACTTGGCCTGTAGCAGGCGGGTAGCAGGTGGCGCGGACGTCGGCATGATGGTGCCTGGCGTTGCGGGTGCTGGCGTTGCGGTGGCGCGCAGGCAGCGCTGGCCATCATGGGGTGGTCCCCTACATCCGCCGCACCGCCGAGCGACCTTTACAGTCCTGCCTCACGCTGCCCGGCCCTTGCCTGCTCGCCCTCCGCTGCTCGCAGGCGCAGCACGAAAAGGTGCTGGAGGCGGCCCGCATGCAGCTGGCGGTCCGGGAGACAAGCCAGGTGAGAGCCTCCCCAGCACTCGTGCAGCGCTGATCTTCCTCTGCCTAGCACCCGGGGGGCATAACAGAACCGGCTCTGTGCTACGGCCGCCCAAGCCCGTGCGCGCACCATCCGCTCAACCCGCTCTGCCCAGCCCCATTCAAATGCCACGGCATTGTGCCGTGCCGCGCGGCTGTTCCATGGCCTCAGCGACTCGCCTAGCCCCTTCGCCTCCTGGCCCACATGCCCGCCGCCTGTCGCCGCCGCTCGCCCTTCCGCGTCCGCAGCAAGCCTTCCAGCAGTGGCTCGCGACCAAGGCGGCCGAGAAGGAGCAGCAGAAGCATATGTCCAAGCGCATCGCCTATGTGCAGAGCGTGTGGCAGACGCTGGTGCAGGAGGACCCAGCCGAGCAGCGGGCGCGGGAGGCGCTGTGGGTGCCTAACTTCGCGGCGGCGGCGGGGCCCGGCGGGCCCAAGTCCAAGGCCCGGGATGTAGAGTAGCGTGCGGGGCTGGGACGCGGCGGCGCTGAAAGAGCGCACGGCTGTGGGACGTGGGGTAGCATGTGGCGCGTTGTGTGGGTTGACTTGGATGACCGTAACGGCGGCGGTCGCCGGGCGAGGCTTGGCGGCGTGTGGCATTGTTGTGCGTGGGCCATGTAACGAGCTTGACTTTTGGGAAGGAGCTTGGTCTGCAATGGTCGGTGGTGTGGCTTGTGGCGGTTCTTGAACACGTACCGTAACCCTAGCTGGCTGAAGGCCCATGGTGGCCGACGTGGGCGAGGGCCGAAGCGCGGGACGGCCTTGACCCGGGACACATAGGCCACTTGCGGACAATGTGGACCCGATGGCTCACGGCCTCTCGGCGCCCTGCCTTCCTTTTGTGTCTGTGCAAGTCGCCATGCAGAGGAGATCTACACACTGACTGTACCGTATCATGCTGTTAAACCGCCAAAGTGGCCGATGCTGCCTGCTGTAAGCTGTAACACGGGTGGAACGCTTATGAGCTGCGCTGTCGGGCTCGGGGCCCTAGCGGCCGCCCCCGCAGCTGCACGTGCTGCCGAGCGGCGGGCAGCCCCTTCGGACACACTCGTGTCTCGGGTTAAACTGCGACGCTATCGCTGGACATTACGCAAGGCTCTCACAGACCTCATCATGGCTCTCTTACTGACACGTTGTGTCATGACAGCTGTTATGACACAGTACGTCATCGGCAGAGCTCTTACCTTTCGATTCAGTCTCAAGCGTGGATGTGAGTGACATACCTGGGCTCACACGGCTCACAGGCACTCACTAGGAAATAAATCAACCCCACCACCCAGCCTGGCTGGCGATTATGGCAACGGCACTGCCGCGCTTTGCGTCGCGGTGGTGGCGACGCCCATCAGCCGCCGCCCGGCTGCACGCTAAGCAGCACCCGGATGTGCGCCTGTCGCTGGCAACCCGAAGGGGGTGCGTTGCAGCCCACCACCACGCTGCTGAGACCGGATCACAACTTTGCGCGGGGACAAGGGCCGGCAGCAAGGCCAGGTCGCGGGAATGAGAGCGTGTGACGATACGACGGTGGGTGGCGGGCCATGGGTGGCGGGCCACCCCCTGGACCCTGCTGGGCGAGGCAGGAAGCCCTTGATCTGAGCACGGCATCGAGAGATGCCGTGAGAACCCAAGGAGCAACAACTGCCAGCTTTGACTTCCTCGAGCGGCACGTGCGCATAGGCGGAGGGCAGGCCGTCCGTTATAGGCACGACCCGTGACATGGATGGCCCCCAGCAACTCAGTCCCCCTCTGCGCGTGCGCGGCCGCCACGGCCAGCCGCTGTAGCTCTACGTGCTTGGCGCCGCTGAGCCACTGGTCACAACACCGTGGCTGCAGTCACGGTGTACACTGCGGGGCCACATGAGGAGCGCTTTCGCCTCCACCCCGCGAGGCGTGCAGTGGCCGCACCTACAGTACGGGCAGGAGCGAAGGCAGAGGACGGGGCCTGCATGACCGCACACGTGCAATGTGCTGGCCCCCAGGCTGCCTTGCAGGCAGAAGGCCGAGCGCTCAAGGGTGGGTCCGGGCGCGGGATCATGGGAGACGGGCGCTTGGTCATACAGGCTGCATGCGAGCCTCGGCCCGATGCAAGCGTCTCAAGAAAGCGCGTTTCACATGCAGCAGCCCACCTGTGGGGTTTGGGTCGGTTGCCTTGCGCGTCTGGGTCTTAGCACGTATGCGACTGCTTTGCATGACGTAGATGGCCGGTGTCCGCGGCCTTGGGCGAGCCAGGCAGTGCGGAGCGGTCCACGGCTGGCGTCCAGCCGGTGGGGGACGTGGGGCGAGGGAATGTCTGCCTGGCGAGTCCTTAGCGCCGGGGCGCTGCGGAGAGCTGCAAGTGCGGCATGAGCTATCAACTATGATAGCCAAGAGCGGCGCAGGCAGTTCCCGATCAAAACGCTTCCTCGCTCAAAACAACTAGTAACCGTGGCATGGAGCGTGTGCGGCGGTCCGTGTTCCGGCCCATAGTGCAGGCAGGAACAGCATATGCTGTCTATCCCATTGGTGTAGGGCACAGGGCGGTGCGCTTTCCCGCGCCACTAGGGCTGAAGGACCGGATGAGGCGCTTTTCTCGCCAACTCAGCAAAGGGCGCATGTTGCTGGCCCATTCGCTCACCTGCACCATTTCGAAGCACCATACACACAGGCCGCGAACACACGCGGCCCCTTCTGCGCATCGGCGCACCGCCCAACAACCTTCGGCGTCCTTCCAAACGCTTAGCCCTTGCCGCAGCCCACTTCACCAAGACACCATTTGTGAAAAATGCAAACCACGACGATGAACAACAGCCTAGGGCGAGCAGGAATGCACTCGCGGCCAGCAGGCGCAGGCCGGGTCGGTGTCACTCAGAACACGCCTGCGAGCGTCAGCGGGCGCAGCCAAAGGCGCTCAGGTTAGAATGGGCAGGGCAAGCAGCTTAGTTTTGATGTCATGCAAGCCAGGTCAGCTTTCTGGTGTGCTCACCGGCCGATTGTCGCCTTGCCATATGCAGTCGTCGCCCAGGCGCGCGGTGGTCGCAACATCGACGACATCCATAGGGAGCTCCTTCAGGAGGTTAGCGAGGGACTGGGTCGCGCTTTTGGCGGTAACGACCTCGCATGCAAGGCGCGCGCTGACCGCGGTGTTATCCTGCACTACCCCGCAACCTCTGTCGTTGCAGATCGAAGAGCGTCGCAGGAACCAGGCGCTTCTCCTAGAGAAGCTCAACAAGCTCGCGGCTGAGGCGAAGAATGCCAAGGCCCCCAACGCAGTAGCAGCGGAGGTTCAGGCCATGGCGGCACCCGTGGCTGCCCCGGCTCCCACCCCCGCCCCGGTCCCAACGCCTGCACCCGTGCCAGCGATGGCGGTTTCCATGGCGCCATCCATGGCCCCACAGACCATGCGCGTCACGACCCAGACCGTCAGGGGACCCGCCCCGGCGCGCCCCGCACCCCCGCCGCCTGCCCCTAAGCCCTCCAGCCTCGTCTTCGAGGTGAGCCTTGCACCTTGCACCCAGCACCTAGTCAGTGCAGCCCACTTTCACTGCTGTGCGTGACGCTGCCCAGGCAGTTCGCAGCCAAAGGCCCAGTGCCGGACGTCACGGCATGCTGCCCCTTCCCCACCTCCGTCTCCCACACCCCTCACTTTGCCGCCCGCCCTCGCTGCCGTGCCCACACCGCCTGCCCGCAGCTGCCGCTCCCGCTCGAGTCGGAGCTGTACATTGAGCCGGCAGTGCCCCATGCGGCGCCGGAGCCGCAGGAGGAGGAGCCGCCGGTGGAGGAGAAGCCGCCGCCGCTGGCCGGCCCCAATGTGATGAACGTGGTCATGGTCGGGGCCGAGTGTGCGCCCTGGTCCAAGACCGGTGAGCGCCGCGGTGCGCCCACCCCACACCTTCAGCACCCACCCGCCTGCCTTCCTGCCTGCCTGCACCCTGCATGACCCCACCCACACCGCCGCACAGCCGCCTCATGAACCCCTTTCCCCCGCCCCATTCCTCGGCTCGACCCCGCCCTGGGCCCCCTGCCCCTGCCTTGCGCCGCTCTGCCTGTCCTTCGCCCTCCACGTGCCCGTCCCGTGTTCATGTTATGTCGATTTCTTGGGTTTGATAGCCAGCGCGCTCAGCACACCCGGCTCACTGCGTCCCCCTCTCCCCAGGCGGCCTGGGCGACGTGATGGCGGCGCTGCCCAAGGCCATGGCCCGCCGCGGCCACCGCGTCATGGTGGTGGCCCCCCGCTACGAGGTCTACCCCAACGCCTGGGAGACGGGCGTGCGCCGCATCTATTCGGTCTTCAACTCGCAGCAGGAGGTGCGCGGGAAGGGCGAGGGGCCCTTGTGGCAGGAGCCCCTGGGGGCGGGGCGGGCAGGTGCAGCACAGGGTGGCGGATGCGGCGCTGCGACCTGTGTTCAGGTTGGCGGTGGTGTCCGTTGTGTTGACGTGGCCGTGTGGTGGTTGCGTCTGGCTGTTGCCGGCAGGTGGGCTACTACCACCAGTATGTGGACGGCGTGGACTACATTTTTGTGGACCACCCCTCGTACATGAGCCGCGGCAAGGACATCTACGGCGGCGACCGCAACGAGATCCTCTTCCGCTGCGCGCTGCTGTGCAAGGTGCGGCAGGACGGCCAGATGGGCTGTCGCTGGACAGAACGCCTGGGCGTCGCTGGGGCACTAGGAAGCAGCTGGGCTGCTGCGCCGCGGGCCCAAGGCCCGCCATAGGCCGGCCCTGCCTGGCGGCTGTGCCACTGGTGTCCCTCTCACGCCTTCTGCGCGCTGTTGCCGTTCGCCAGGCAGCGCTGGAGGCTGTGTGGCACGTGCCCTGCGGCGGCTTCACCTACGGCGACGAGAACCTGTGCTTCATCGCCAACGACTGGCACACGGCGCTGCTGCCCGTGTACCTGCAGGTGCGGGGGGCCAGCCGGGCTGGCGGTCGGAGGGATGGGTATATGCACCCAAACCACAAACTAAAGGCTAGGCAGTGTGGTGAAACATGGTCAGGGCCGTGGTCGGACGCATGGACGGATCGGAGGGGGCTTCATGCATCGCCAGCGCCAAAGCCAGAGCGCTTGTTTCCAGATGGGCGCCTTGGTGCTGGGCTCCACGAGGCACGTTGATGGTCGCACCGCCGCGCCCAACCTACATCGACCCACATCAACCCACATCGACCCACATCGACCCATATATCCGCCCGCCCCCAGGCCCATTACCGTGATTACGGCAAGATGACGTACGCGCGCTGCGTGTTCGTGATCCACAACATGGCGCACCAGGGCCGCGCGCCATTCGTGGAGAGCGAGATGCTGGAGCTGTCGGATGAGTACCGCGAGCGCATGCGGCTGTACGACCCCATTGGCGGCGAGCATATGAACGTCATGAAGGCCGGCCTGGAGTGCGCGCACCGCCTGATCGCTGTCTCGCACGGCTACGCCTGGGAGTGCCAGACGGCGGTGAGGCTGGCGGGGCCAGGGTTGGGGCGGCGTGGCGCGGGGTGGAGGGGCAGCACGCGGCACCTGCACGAGGGGTCCTGTGACCGGGAAGCCGCAGCGGAATGGCGAGGGCGAAGGGCTGACGGGCTGCGCCCTGTGTGCGTGGTTGAACCCGCTGCGCAGGAGGGGGGCTGGGGCCTGCACGAGGTGCTCAAGGTGAACAACTGGAAGCTCAAGGGCATTGTCAACGGCATTGACAACAAGGAGTGGAGCCCCGAGGTGGACGAGTTCCTCACGGTGAGGCCCTGCCACAGGCGCCGCGCCGGCACGGCGCTTTTAGGGCTTGGGAGGATGGCATGGGAGTTTGGACATGGGTTGGGCTGGCATGGGAAGGGCTCGCTGCTCCCATCTCCTCCGAAACCCGCTGCCCGCCCCCGCGCTCCCCTGCCTCCCTCCCCCAGTCCGACGGCTACCAGCAGTACAGCGTGGACAACCTGGTGGAGGGCAAGCGCGCGTGCAAGATGGCGCTGCAGCGCGAGCTGGGGCTGCCGGTGGACCCGGACGCGCCCATGCTGGGCTTCATCGGGCGGCTGGACTACCAGAAGGGCGTGGACCTCATCCGCGACAACTACGACTACATGATGGGCGAGCGCTGCCAGCTGGTGATGCTGGGCAGCGGGCGGCAGGACCTGGAGACGGCGCTGCGGGACATGGAGGGCAGGTGGGCGAGGGGCGGAGCGCAGCTGTGGGAAGGGGGGAAAGCGCGGCGGGTCGAAGCGGGGCGGGGCCGTGGATGTTGTGCATGGGTGGAGGGGAGGGAGCGGCAGGGGAGCTGCGGTGACTGACGCTGTGCCGTTGCGTGCACGCACGACAGGAACAAGAACCAGTGCCGCGGCTGGGTGGGCTTCTCCACCAAGATGGCGCACCGCATCACGGCCGCCGCCGACATCCTGCTCATGCCCTCGCGCTTCGAGCCGTGCGGCCTGAACCAGCTGTACGCCATGGCCTACGGCACCGTGCCCATTGTGCACGCCGTGGGCGGCCTGCGCGACACGGTCAAGCAGTATAACCCCTTTGAGAACACCGGCACCGGCTGGACGTTCGACCGTGCTGAGGTGCGCCGGCATGCTGCTGCAGGACTCTTGAGATCGTCTGACGTGGGCTTGGCTGTTTGCTTGCGAGGTCCTTATCACCTCTCTCCTGACTTAACCTGTGTGCCCATGTGTGTCTCCCTTGCGTCCTCTCTGTGTCGCAGCCCAACAAGCTGCGTGAGTCGATTGCCAACGCGCTCATGACGTACCGGCAGTACCCCGACTCGTTCCGCGGTATCCAGCGCCGCGGCATGGAGCAGGACCTGACCTGGGACAACGCGGCGTCCATCTACGAGGAGGTCATGGTGGCCGCGAAGTACCAGTGGTAAACGGAAGATGGGCGCGGGACTGGGGCTCCTGCAGGGGATGGCCGAGGAGAGATGAAGAGGCGCAGGAAAAGAGGGGCTCTGGCCTCAATGGGCCGCAACTTAGACATTGTCGTGTCCGTGGAGTGTGCACGGAGCGCAGCCCTGGCCGGCCAGGTGGGGTGCGGCGTAGGAAAGGAGGCTGCATGGCGGAAGATTTCAGGGTGGACAAGCGTTGTGGCGGAGGGGTGCGGACGGACGTGGGGGCAGATCTGCGGCGCGCAACCAATTTTGGTGAGGGCGGTGCCGAGAGGAGTGCTAGAGAGGCGGGGCACGGGCTAGGGACCCGGCGGGGTTTCACGGGGGCGCTGGTTAGCCATGTGGATCCAGGTGAGGGAAACAGACAGTCGCAATGGGCCTTGGCCGCGCGATTTACCCGGCCACGGGCGTAGACAGGAGCCGCTCATGGGCTAAGTTGCGGCCAGCCGCCGGGCTGCCGCCGCTGTGCGGCCACAAGAGGCCGCAGCTCCGAGCGGGGCTCGGCGCGAGCTTCGAATGCCCATCCGTATGGGCGCCGTCGTGCATTTCGGGCCGTGCCCTGTATAAGAGTAACGAGGAGCGTGAGTTGCGCGACCGGGTTACAGAGCGCCCCCGCGGCGAGTTGTGGCGAGAGTTATGTGTGGCATTGTGCGCGTGTGGTTTTTTTGGCTGGGCCCTTCATCGGCTCCTAGGGCGGCGTCCGCTTTTGTGAAGCGCCCGCTGCGTCGTACGTGCCGTGTTTGGCGCGTTGCGGTTGGGATTGGTCGGGTTTTTGTCTGGACACGTTTGCAGCTTGCAGCCTATTAGGGCTGCGCCTGTTGTTCGGCGCGCCCTGCGTTTGTCCTGGATGTTGCATCCTGTGCCTGCCGGCGGGCCTCGCGCCGACCGGGCGGAGTTATTTTGGGGCCGGGTTGAGATGACTTTGCTGTACGGCAGGCGAGCCACACCACTGTCGCCACGCGCCCGGATCCCTCAGTGATCAGTGGCATGCCGACAAGGAGAGAAGGGCTTCTGGACAAGAGAGCTACCGTTATGTACCCCTGTATGTGTGCTTCGTGCGTCGTCCCCGTCCGCGCCCGTTACCGATCGACTCCCGGCAGGGGTGGGTTGCAGTGTTGGCTCAACATCGAGCTGCCGACGGGATGACGGCAGCATACGTGCGTTTGGAGCCTTTTTGTTTGGGCTCAGCCAGCCTGCCCATGCAAGCCATGGGCCGCACTCCGTGGGCTGCTCGGCAGATCGGGTAGTCCTGAGCCAGCACAGCTTTTGCCTGGTGTTGGCCGCGTACCCCCAGGACGAGAGCCTTACAGAGGATCTGGTCACAACACGCCACCTGCCCGCTGCCTTCTCTGCCGGCACACGCCCGGCCCATCCACCGAGACACCTGCCTTTGCGCCGCCCGGCCCTCGGCCATCAGTGCATCGCACTCGCCTGTCTCGCCAGCAAACACCTGCCTCCCTCCGCTAGGGCCCCTGTCCAACACACGGGGAACACTGAGCCGTGCTTATTGGTTGTGGTTGCCGGGGCCCCCGCTCGTCACCCGGCCTGCACTGAATGTCAAACGGCACACACGGACGGACCGCCCAAACCTCCCAACCAAGCTCAAACGCCCACCCGGAGCGCTCTGATAAGAATAGAATACATGGTCGGGTGCAAGGCTGGGTGCCGGGGGCAGAGCCGGCCGCCCGCGCCGCCGTGAGCTCGCAGCCACCAAGGCCGGGGCGCTGACGCGCCCTGGAACCGTATCAAAGCCCCATCCCGATACCAATGGCGAACGAGGGACAAACAAGCGCAGGCGGAGGCTCGCCATCAAGCCATCTCTGCGCGGCGCCGCGAACGTCGGCGCCACGAAAACGCCTCCAGCCGCGCTGCCGCCGCCCACCAATTGCACGCCCGCCTGCCTCGAGCCGGCCGTCACGGGCGTGCGGCGGGGGCCGTCACGGACGCGCGGCGGGAGCAATCACCTACCTCACTCCCAGCGCCCAGCCCCCAGCAACTCATGCGTGCAAAGCATCCACTCTTCCAGCACTCATGTACCTGTGCAAGCGCCCATGGGGCGCAGACTTGCGTGCAAGCGGGGCCTCCACAGGCCCCGGCTCTCACGCCCATCCCATGCCAGCCTCCTCCGCCTGTCCTCCGCCGCTCGTGGCTGGCCAAACCAAGCACCATCGCCGCCGCTCGCCAGAGCAGCAAGCCGCTGCTCGCCGCCAGCTGCCGGGCGATGCACAGTCTCCGGCGGCAGCGGCTCCGCCGCGCGAGCAGAGGACGGCCTGCCGAGCGGCAAAGCGCCACGGCCGCAAGATCCCGCCATGTCCTCGTCATCCCACCCTTCCAACCAGGCGCCGCTGATCCCCTGGGAGCTGGCGCCGGGCCACCACATCGGTGCGCGGCCGCGCGTCAGCCTAGCTGCCTCCGCGCGGCCGCAACGCGGCTGCTGCGCCAATCGTCGCGGCAGCACCGGGCGCTCCGCCCCCGCTGGAGCGCTAGAGCGTGGACGCAATCTCGTCGTCGCTGCTCATGGAGGACGACTGGTTGCGGATGATGCGCACTTTGGCCTCGCCCTCCTCGCCGCTGGGGCTGATCTCCAGCACCTGCACCGGCCGGTTGAGCACCCCGTAGCTCATGCCCACGTCGATGCGCCACACCTGCGCCGCGGCAAAGGACAGGGGTCGCACCGCCGCCAGGGCAAGTTATGGGCCGTCATGGCTGGCTGCTGCTGCGGTCGATGCGGGACCCGCCAGGCGATGGGATCGCCCCTGACCACACTACAACTTCGTTCGCCCGGCCCAGTCCGGGCTCCCTGCAATTCTGTCCACCCCACCACAGTCTCCAGCCCCCAGCCCCCCGGCCTCCACCCTCCAGCCCCGGGCCCCACCTGGTTCTCGCACTCGCAGTTGGCGCCTCCCAGCTGCGGCGTGTGGCCCACGATGAGCCGCTTGCCGCGCACCTTGGCCAGCGCCTGCTGCACAGCGCGGCACGCGTGGTAGCGCTCGCTGGGCGTCGCAAAGCGCTCCTTGGACAGCGAGCGGTTCCACATGATCGAGTTGGCGTCGCTGCAGGGCGGCGGGGTGTGTGGAAAGACAGGGCGTTGGGCGCAGCGCGAGCAGCGCGCCAGGCCGAGGCCCGGCCTGTGGGACCAATTAGCACAACGCTGCAAAGAATGCCCTCTGATGAAGCACTGCTCTGCGAGGCCGCGCGCGGGCACGGCCCAAGAAGCGGCATGCACCGCCGGTGCCGTAGCTATGGCTGGGGGTGCCCCCGCTGCCCCCGCCCATGCGGCCCATGCTGGCCCGCCTCATCCACTCACCCCATGGCCAGGAAGGGCGCGGGGCTCTTGCCGCCGTCGGGCGTAGAGTCGCCGCGCATCCATGCCGCCACCTCGCTGTTTAGCCGCTCAATGCCATACTCCACTGCACAGCGCACGAGGGTAGGGGCCACACCGTCATGGCCACGAATGATGCTAATTGGACGTTGGCGTCCACTAGTACCCTTGTCACCCATCCCATCCATTCACCCATCCCCATTACTTGTGCATTTTCCTGTGCTGTAAGTTCGCCATGTCCTTGCGCCTCCCGCGTTTGCCCGCCTGCCCTTGCTGCAGCCATGGCCCCAGGTGCTCAAGCAAGTTCTGTGAGCCTGATGGAACTAACGCCATCTCCACGTCCTGGCGCGCTGCTATCCCAGCATCGACCCTTTGTTCGCCCATCCATCCCCATTCCATACCGGTATGTTGCCGGCTGAGCCGGTCCGTCTCGTATTTGCGCCAAGGCGCCCCCAGACGCCTCCATTTTCTTCATACACCCCAGCCCCCTGCCCCGCCCCGCCCTTCCAGCCGCAGCCCTCACCGTGGATTGGCAGCAGGCCACCGTGCGCAAACACCGTGTCATTCACGACCAGCACTGTCGGGTTGCGCGCAAACTCCTTCGCCAGGTCGCCGCCCGGCTTGTAGAGCGAGTAGCGCACCTGACGGAAGGCCGGTGGAGGCATCACGTCAGCAGCAAGCCCGCAGGCCACATGGGGCGGTCAGGCGTGCCCAATCACCCAGCCCAAACTTGCCGCCGCCCCGCCGCCCAACCCTGCCCAGCCCAAGCCGGTGTGCCTGATGGCGCCCCAGCAACCCGGTACGCATCGCCCAAAAATTACAAACCCTGCGGCCCCCACCAGCCTTGCGGCCCCGCCCAGCCCTGCGGCCCCCACCCTCGCCCACCTTGGCGACCAGCTGCCAGTCCTTCAGGTCGCTCTCCTGCAGCCCCGCGTACAGCGCCGACTCCGCAAAGGCGCCAGGCGTCACGTAGCTGCGGCATCAGCAGCAAGGCGGGCCGAACGGGCGCCGGGAGTCAGGGTCCGGGCGGCGCGGAGGCGGGCAGGTGCGCGCGCAGCTACCGGTGTGAGCTGCGCGTGGTCCACCGCTGCTCCATGCCTGCATTCATGCTTGCGCTCCATGGCTACTTCAATCTTGGCAGGCAGCCCCGCCTGCCTGCCCTGTCTCTGCGACCGTCGGCCATCCCTGGCAGGCAGCGGAACCACGACCACTGCACTGCTCTCTGTGCGCCCGTCCCATCGGCGACGCTGGGCGGGCCCCCAGCCCCGGTATACCGTGCTGCCCACCCTAAGAGCCCGCCTGCAACGGTAGGGCCCAGGGCCGCCCAGATCCCTTTCCCTCCTCAAGATGCGCTGCACTGGCAGCAACGAGGCTTTGACTGAATCCGTGCTTCCTCTCGTCACCTACACCCCAAGCCCCCACGAGATGCGCAGCGCGGCAGCCGCCCCCTCACCGGAAGTCCCCGAGCACGTTGAGGCTCTCGTGGTTGCCGTTGAGCATGTACACGGCGCCCCCGTGCCTCCGCGCCTCCGTGTCCAGGTACCGCAGCAGGTTGATGATGCCTGCAGCGAGGCCGGGTGGAAGGGCGCAGGCGCAGGGGAGCATTCTGGGTCGCCGCGGCAGGGCTGCACTGCACGCGCATGCGAATGCAGCTCTGTGCACGAGGGGAGCCGCTAAGCTGGGCGCCGAGGGTGGGGCATGAGCACCAGTGGGCCGTCGCACATTGCGCGGAGGACGGCGCTGGCTGGAGCAGTGCCCCCAACGACACCCCAGTGGGTCGAGGCGTATCTGGCCCCAGATACCCGACCAGCCCGTCGTGCCGAGCGCCCCTCAGCCCGACAGCTGTACCATGGTCGTGCACCAGCCCGTTGGGGGCGGCCCACTGGTCGGGGACCCCTACCAGCTGCCCGCCCTTGTGCTAGCCCCCGCCCGGAGCGAGCGAGGCGGGCGCGAGGCTCACCGATCTCCACGTCCCCCCGGTCCAGCACGTCGCCGAGCTGCACCACTACCGCGTCGCCGCCTATCCATGTCACTTCCCCCTCCTCGCTGACGCTGATAACGTTGCCGAGCTTTAGCGCCTCCACGGCTTTATCTAAGTCGCCGTGCAGGTCGCCGACTGCGGGGTAGCGTGAGGCGCAGGGTGGTGTTGGTTGGAGGGGACCGTGTCCGGCAACGTGACCGGCAGCGAGTGGCAGATTTGATAGCAACATGGCGTGCAAGATTTTGCTCATGCAAGCCGGCGGTGGACGTCGCAACGCCTCCGGAAGGCAAGAGCGACATGCAGCATGCGAGCAAACTCCGGCGCCCAGCTCACTCGCGATAATGCGACCAGTTGCAGTTACGTATGTTGGCGGGTCGAGTGCGCTGTTTCCTCGAGGCGACGTTGACGTGGACGTTGAGACCTCGCCGGCACTCTGAGGTGCCGCAAGCGTGGCGCTCGCAGCGGGGCTGACGCTTTGCGCTGAGGTCAGAAGCGAGGCGCCAGCGAGGTGCGTCAAAAGCGCCCGCCGCGTCCGAGCGACGGCTGGTGCGGCGAGCGTGTATCGGCAAGAGCGCGATGCCAGAGGCGCAGCGAGTTGAGGTTGCCGCGCGCGGTGCTGGGTGCCTTGCAGGCCCTGCTGAAGGAGAGCCATGATTGCTAGCCCTAGGTGCGGTGCTTGCTGTGCGAGAAGCTCTCAGAGCAGCAGGAGGTTTGCGCGTGCGCTTGCTTCACTTTAACACCACAATAATCCGTTGTGTATAATGGCACCCTACGGCTCGGTGCGAAGTGTTGGTGGTCGACCGAGGAAGGCGTCCGCAACTCCAGCACAACACAACCCCATGCAGTTCCCAAACAATGTTTCCGCTTAGCTCGCGAGGCATAAATAAATACGAGTCGTGTTATGCAAGGAATCCTTGAGCTCAGTTCGCGTTCGTGCGTTGGGGTCCCGCCTATTACCTCCAGCGTCGCTCGCAAGCGGAGCGCTCCAGGTCGCGGCGATGCATGCCTGGCCACAATGGGTCTTCCTATCCACTCGTTGCGCTGCGCTGGCGGGGGTTCGCTGTTCGCGCCCCATGGGTCGGAGCATGCGTAGTCCTGAAAGCGCAGTCCCACACTGATTGGCGTCGGCCAGGCCTGTTAACGCCAGCGTTGAAATGCCGACGAGCAGAGATGTCGGCGCTAGTCAACATAGGGGCAGCTTGTGACGGGGAGCAGTTTGGTCGAGGAAGGTGGCTGAGGGCGGCTCCACGTCGCCGTACGTCGCCCTGCTTAACTCGCGCTCCAGTTCTTCCTCTTCCAAGTCTGCAGCAGCCAGCCTTCTCATGTCAGCCAGATCGCAATGCGTCAGAACCACTGGTCAATCGTTTGCGCGGTCAGCACCAACCCGAAGCACGCTCGCTCGCTTGCTCGGCCCAGTTCATGGAAAACTAATGTAGTTACCTGCCTGCCATTCCTGTGACCCGCTCTTAGCCATCCATCCCCGCCCGCCCCCACGACAACCTCCGCGAGCTCGCGTCCCCATGCCACCTGCCCCCGCCGCCCCTCACTTGACCACCACGCCCAGCGCGCCCAGCTCCGCCGCGCCCGGCGACGAACCCCGGAACACCTTGACCGCCTCCGGCGCCACCCCCCGCTCCTTGGCATACGCCGCCACCACCCGCGCCAGTGCCGCCTCCGCCTCGGGCCCCTCCTCGCCCAGCACGCACACGGTGCCGCCGCAGCCGCCGCCCGTGATCTTGGCGCCCCACAGCGGCCCTCCCGCGCCGCCGGCTGCCCGCGAGGCGGCCTGCTCGGCCCGCACCAGCTCCACCAGGCGGTCGGTGCCGGCGCTGCCCAGCTTGCAGGCCGAGTAGCTGACGTGGCTCTGGTACATGAGCTCGCCCAGCAGCCTGGTCGTGGGCAGAGAGGGGTGGCAGGGTGGCAGGGTGGCAGGGTGGCAGGGTGTGTGGGTGGGAGGGCGCAGTGCAGGTGCGCGCGATGGCTCAAGCGCCTTCCGACGTACCGAGCAGCTCTGACAAGGGAAGGGCATGCACCCAGAAGACGCGACGGTCTCGCATGCGCCGGGCACAAGCCGTGCCAATGCACTTGGCGGCGTGCCGCCCCGGGTGGGGGCCGTGGCGTGGCAATGGGCGCGGTGACGGCATGGGTGGGGAGGGTGGACGCAACGGCGCATGCATACGACGTGCAGTGCAGCCGCTGGCGGCCGGACTCACTCCATCTGGCCGGGGCCGGCGGGCAGGTCGAGCGCCTTCTGGAAGGTGGTGACGCGGAAGTTCTCGTGCACAGGGTGCGATGCCGGCTGCAGCACCGCGTACCTGGGTCAGGGCCAGCGGGTAGCGAGAGGGCGGGGCGGCAAGCAAGCGCGTCAGGGGCGCCCGCGACAGCCGCGCCTGTAGGAGGCCCACAGCAGCACCCACGCAGCGCCCGACGCGGGCACCCCGCTCACTCCTTGTCCTTGTCAACGGTCGTCACCGTGTCGTAGTGGCTGGTGTAGCGCTCCAGGAAGTCGGCGCCGCTGATGGTGGTCGGCCACAGCGCGGCCGTGTGCTGCTGCAGCGTGGAGGGCGAGAGACGCGCCAGGTAGCCGCCCCAGTGCGGCGGGGGCGGCCCGGAGGCGTCCTGTGGGGCAAGCACAGGGTCGAGCAGGGAAGGGGTGGGCCGAGGCCAGGGTGTGCGTTCCGAGCGTCTCCAGTGGCGAGGGGCACTCCAGGGCCCAGCCGCTTGCGTGATCCGCATTGGCATCCGCCCCAAAAACCACCCGATCCTGCAACATGGGTCCAAGTACAGCCAAAGTCGCAGCCAAAGCCAGCTCAGCACCCACCGACGGCACGCCGCAGCTGCTGGCGATGCGCAGCCCCATGAAGGCGCCCACACGCACGCTGCCGTAGTCGGAGCCGCCCACGCTGCGGTAGGGGCAGGGGGGCCCTCCAGATGAGCTGAGCGATGATGCCCAGGAGGCCAGCTCGCAGGCACCTGCCGCCCTGCACCGCCACCGTCGCACCTGTGGCGGATGCCCGAGTCGATGCCCCACACCGCCACATGCCGCGGCAGCGCCACCGTGCCGCGCACCTCGGCGGGCTGGCACAGCAGCGCCAGCAGCGAGTGCTGCCGGCCCAGCGTGCAGGCCATCTGGCAGGCGGGGCAGCGCAGCAGCCGGCGGCCATAGTGGACGCGGAGGCCCACGTGACGCGGCGCGCAGGGACAGGCGGCACGGCCGCCGTCCACGCTCGATCCGGCCCTATGGCCCCACACCGCAGCCAATACCACTCAAGCCCGCACCCGACCTTGCTCTGCCCGGCCCTGAACCCCCCCACCGCCAGCGCCCACGCCACCCCATGCCGCCACCTGGTCCATGATGCCGCAGGGCGCGCCCACCACCAGGTTCTCCACCCGCTGGCACAGGATGGCCAGCTGCCGGCCCTCGGGCGGCGGCCCCGCCAGCGCCCCTGTGAGCGCCGTCATGGTGGCCACCTCCACCGCGGCGCTGCTGGACACGCCCTTGCCCTCGGGCACCGCGGACTGCACCAGCACGGACACGCTGCGCAGGCGCCGCGGGGCGCGGGGCGGCCGGGAGAGGTCGAGGGGAGGTGGGGCCGACATTGGGTGCGAGGCAGAGATGGGGCTGGGCTGGCGCGTAGGTGTGTGGCCCTATCCCGGCTACCGTAAGAGGCGGAGCGCTGGAAGCCCCGCATGCTGCCGCTCAGTGCGGCCGTGTGTTTGTGCAGGGCCCAGCCGGCGATGCGCAAGCGCCTTGTGCGCGCACGGCTGGCGCTGCTGTGCCAGCGAGTGCAGCGGGCGGGCGGCAGGGCTGGGGCAGGTGCAGGGCCATGCGTGGTGGGCGGGCGGGGTGCCGGGGCGTCACCTGCTGCTGGCCAGGCGCGCCGCGACCTCGGGCGCCTCGCCGTCGCGGGCGAGGACCAGCAGGCAGCCGGCGATGTAGGCGGCCCAGCTGGTGTCAGAGGAGGACTGCGGGGCAGCAGCGGCACGCATGGCTGTTGGTGAGATGGGGGATTGGAGAGGGAGCAGGCTCCGGTACGTGCGGATGGGGGAAAGGCCGCGGGTGTCGAAGTACGAGGCACCGGGGGAGGACGCGAGCCCCAGGGCCGACCTTGAAGTAGGCGCGCGCCGCGTCGTACTCGAGCGGCTGGCCGCCCGGGAAGAGGTCAGAGGTGGGGCAGGTGAAGGAGGGCGCGCGGTGCGCCTCCTCGCCTGGCGCCGTGATTGACACTATGCGAACCGTGGCGGCCGACGGCTCGGCTGCGGGCAGTCCGGGGTCAGCGGCAGGCGCAGGTCAGGCAGCACGGAGCAGGCGGAAACCCTTCACGGCCTACGGCTTGTGGATCAGGCAGGGACTACGGTATGGGAATGCACATGTGTCGTACCCGGCTGCTGGATCTGGAGGGCCACGTGGCAGGCCTCGCTGATGGGCATTTGCAGCACCAGGCTACCGCTGTAGTCAGCGATGCCGCCCATCACGTCCAGGCGCCCGGGCGCGCGAGCGACGGACAGCGGCTCATCCCAGCTGCGGAGTAGGTGAGAGGAGCAGGTGGTGGTGAGGCGCATGGCGAGCACGCGCATATAGGCGGCGGGGGCATGAGAGGCAGAATCGTCAGGTCGCCCAGGTCCCGGCCTACCCACCGGAAGAGGTCCTTCACGGGCCCGTCGACCTTGTGAACCGCTAAGCCATCGATAAAGGCCTTCGTGTCTGCGAGCTCGGCCACGAGCTCGCGGCGACCTGCGCAAGCCCGCCATGCACATGTTCGCCTGGCGAGATGTGAGCCTCATGCACTTGCATGCTTTTAAATCTACCAATTTGAATCTCCACAGGCATGTCGTTGGGCGTGATCACGGACTTTCGTTTACCACGGTCGGAAGTTTGCTTGCACCGCTTTGTGTACAACTAGGTGAAAGGATGACCAAACCTTTCAGACAGCAGATGTTACAGCTTGCAGGAGCCTGAGGAAATCCACGTCGTCCGGAATGACCGACCCGTTCCACAGGTCATGTCAAGCCCGAGACGAAGCCCAAGTCGTGTCAGTTCGTAACACATATAACGCAATGATGCAGCTTCCTAGCCTTCTGCTCGAGGCAACTCGGTACACAAAGCCGAGCAGACGGGCACACTCCGCAGTCCAGAGACAGCTTAGCGCTCGAGCACAGGCCAGCCGCACGCAGGTGGCAGCTTCACCTAGGGTTGATGTCTTACACGATACACGGCTGCAAAGCAGCGCTGCCCTGCTAGGAGCGTCAGTAGGAGCTGCTTCTGGTGGTGAGTTGCGGGCTCGCCGTGAGCTCGACATTGCATCTGGTCAATGCCAAGCGACCACAGTAGCTATGCGTGAGGCGAGAGAGCTTGCAGGCCGTGTTGCTGCCTGCCTGGGCCTCTCGGTTGGCCCAGACATGCCCTGCGCCAAGCCTATGACCTGCTTTGCTCCGCCTGCCTCAACCGCCCACCCCCAGGCCTATCAGCACCATGGAGTCTCAAGGCTACGCTGGCGAGGGCCGCCGGCGAGAGCGGCGTAGAATGGCGGACGCAGGTGCGCTGTCGAGGCATGGCGCACAAGGGGTCATGTCACGGTTGCAGGCTCGTCATAGCTTCCACACTTGCAGCTTGCCTCGGAGCCACTTACAACATGTGCTACCCATGCGTTCTCTGTGCAGATTCGAACGTGGACGCCCAGCCCGGGCCGGAAGTCCCAACCGTTCCCGCGGCGGCATTGCATCCACGCCTCGCACACCTGCACGCCCTACAAAACCAGGCGTCCGACCTGCTGGCGCGCATGTCTCGCATCGCGACTAGGCAGCCGCAGCCCCAGCCCCAGCTAGTGCCTATAGCTCGGACGTCCTCGGATGAGGCGCCCAACCCCTTGTACCAGAGGCCGCCCACCTTCACGCGCACCTCCCGGCAGCCCTCCGACGACTTCTCCGAGACGTCCGTGCCCTCCTTCTCCGCACCGTCACAAGCCCTCACGGGCATCAACGGCACACGCCGCCCAGAGCTGCGGACGTCCGCTCGCCGGCGCGGCGACTCGCCGCCCGGCTCGCCCATCTCGCTCCACTCGCCTGCGCCCTCTCCCTTCGCCTCCGCCTCCTCCTCCCGACGCTCCCTCGCTGGCGCAGCGACCTCCAGCGGCGGAGCAGCGGGCGGCGCCGCCGCAGTGGCGCTGCCGGCGCTGCCACTGCCCAACGCCATTCAACCGCAAGGCGGTGGCGCGGGTGATCCCCTTGTGCTGTCGGTCAGCTTCAAGGGCGGCATCAGGCCCCGGGCCACGTCGGCAGACAGCGGCAGCTCGACGCCCATGGCGCTGACCGCGCCGTCGCAGCCCACGCCCCCGCCGCTTCAGGAGAGCAGCCTGCTGCTACATGTGGACCTTGGGCAGCCGCGGCGCGGAGCGGACCCGCGCCGGTCGGCTCCTGGCACGTCGGCCTCGCCCCAGCCAAGCGACAGCCGGCTCGGCGTGGTGGCTGCCCGACCCATGTCGGTGGATCCGCGCACGTCGGCGCCCGGCGGTGGGATGGACGCTGCCACGCAGCTCCAGCTCCAGCCCCAGCCGCCGTGGAGCGGGCAGCACGCGCAGCTGCACATGGGCTCATCTGGGCCCACATCAGCGTCGTCGGGCCCAAGCAGCGCTGCGCTCACCGGACCCCAGATGCCGCCCATGGCCTCCGCCGCGCACCACGCCGCGTGGATGCACACGCTACAGAGCGCCTCGTCGGCCGCGCTGGCACAATCCCTGGCTGCCTCTGCCGCCGTGCCGGCTTTGATGCTGCAGGGCTTGCCCCAGTCGCAGCTTCCATTCAACCGCCCGAGCTTCACCGGCAACCTCAGCGGCCTGCCCTCCGGCGCTACTTCCCCCGTCTCCTCCTTCATCTCCCGCCGGGGCCCCGTAGCCTACATGCAGACGTCCAGCTCCTCCATCCCCTTCATCCCGGCCCTGCCTCCGGCTGCCGCCGCGCCGCCCCTGCCGGT
>BDDC01001143.1:0-32528 GCA_001662425.1 Chlamydomonas sphaeroides
TGGGATGGGATGGGATGGGATGGGATGGGATGGGATGGGATGGGATGGGATGGGATGGGATGGGATCGGATGGGATGGGATCGGATGGGATCGGATGGGATCGGATGGGATCGGATGGGATCGGATGGGATGGCGGGCTCTGACGCTCTGGTGGCGCCAGAGGTGGGCTGACGTCTGACAGTGGATAGCACCCGGGCCGGGGACTGCTGCCCACCTGCCGCTCCGTGTGCCTCCCTCCCCTCCTTCCCCCGGCAGAACGTCGCCTCGCGCATGGAGAGCACCTCGGAGCCCAACAAGGTGCGTCGAGGAGGGCCGCCCCCCCCCGCCTCGGCACCGCCCTGCGCCCGCGTGCCGGGGCCCAGTGCGGCCTGCCGATGCTCGGTCCGGTCCGTTATGGCGCTGCTGGCCGCGGCCCTGCTGCCGACGCACCCACCCGTTTAGCCGCCGCCGCCGCCGCCGTGTCTTGGTGCGCGCTGCTGTGTGCCCATGCGTCCTGCCACCGCGCTGTGTTCCTCCGCGGTGGTGGCTGCCGTGTGCTGACGCGCGCTGCTGCCGCCGCCGCGCTGCTGCCGCCGCGCTGCTGCTGCCTCCGCGCCTGTCTCCCTCCTCTCCCGCAGGTGCAGTGCACCACGGCCTTCAAGCAGCTGGCCCGCAAGCAGTGGCCCGAGGTGGTGGCGCGCAGCCGCGGCTTCCGCAACATCAAGGGCAAGGTGGGCGCAAGGGCCGGCCGCCTCGGCGCGCGGCGCAGCCGCAGGCGGCAGCAGCGCCGCCACACTGCCCCTCCCCTCCTCCCCTTCTCCACGCCATCCGCCGCCGCCCCGGCCTCAACCGCACCACCCCTCCGCGCTGCCTCCGAGCCCAGCTCCCTTCGCCTTCTGCGCCCCGGACGTGCCTCCCTCCTCAACTCGTCCCCGGCCCACACGCCCTCCAGGTGCTTGCCGCTACCCCTTACCTCCCGCGGCCAACGCGCTGCACTGCGCCTGCCTCCTCCCTCCCCCCACCACCTGCCTGCAGGGCCTCATGGAGACCTTTTTCATCTACGCGCCCGGCACGCCCGTGTCGGCCATCGGCCCCTCGGTGCTCAACGAGGAGCTGCAGCTGGAGCTGGCCAGCCGCGCCTCCTCGGAGGGCAACCTGGCGGCACATCTGGCCACGCTCAACCTCAAGCGCTTCCAGACCATCCCTCGTCCCCGCATGCTGCTGCTTCCGCCCGAGCTCAAGGGCGAGACCGACCCCGGCGAGGAGCGGCTGCTCGTCTCGCACAGCGCCGGCGCCGGCGCCCACAACGGGGGCCGTGGCGCGAGCGCGAGCGGAGAGAGCCCCGAGAGCGGCGGCGGGCTGGGGGCGGGCGGGGGGCGCACCAGCCACAGCGCACGGTACGGGCCGGAGAAGGGCGCGTCGCTGGGGCGGCTGGGGTGAGCTAGGTGCGGCCGCGAGGGGGCGCGGGCTGGTAACGCTTGCACTTCCACGGTGACAATAAATCGGAGCAATGTAGGCCTGGCTTGTCGAGGCGCGGGCGCGTTATGCGTCCTGCGCTGTGCGGGCTTCTTGCTTAGCGGCGGCATCTTTGGTTCACTGTCCAGGTGTACCCGCGCGCGTCCTCTGGTCTGTGGGGCGGCATGAGGCCGTGGCGGCGCTGCAGGCGCGCACGCCGGGGGTTGGAGCATGCGTCCCCTGCTCCGTTCCTGCCGCTGGCGGTGCCACTTGCGGCGGCGGTGGCGGCTGTCGCACGCCATACGTGGCGCCCTCGCGTGGCCCCCAAGCGGCAGCAGCGGGTTGCTGTGCATGCGGTGCATGCTTGCGCGAGTGCAGCAATGTGGGGGCGGAGCAACGTGCAGCACAGCTTGTGCGCTTATGAGTGCATTACTACATGCGTAGCGGCGCCGGCCAGGCCGGTGGGGCCGGGGGCGGGGGTTAACAACGACTGGCCGGGCCTCGCAGCACCCCCATGCAGGTCGCGGCATTGGCTGCGGCACTTGCGAGGGGGCGGCGAGGCCGCCGACAGGCTTGGCTTGGGATTGTGAGGCTGGGGCGCTGGCCGGGGCAGGGCTGGGTCGTTAGCCGTATGCATTCAAGGAGCCGGCGGACGGCGTCGCGGCTGTGATGGGCGCTTGTGGCACACCCACACCTCGCGCTTGGGTGTTGGTGTGGGGCGTCTGCCACGCGCTTCCGCGCCGCAGCCGCGGCCGCCATACGGATAGCCTCGTGGGTGTGGCGAGCTTGGGTCTGGTGCTGGTCGCCGCTTCTTGCATTCTATACGCCAGTGGCATTTGGCATTCGGCATTCGGCATGGGCATCGGCGTGCACCGCGGGGGCCGCACCGGCCGCCGCGCGAATAAGGGCGAGGTGCTGAGGTGGCGCCTCGGGCCGCCGGAGGAGGAGGCGCGTGCCCCAGGTACCAGGGGCCATGAAGTGCGGGGACTGGACCGGAGGCGTCTGGCCGCCAGTGCCGACCGAGCAGGGGCAGGGGCAGGGGCAGGGGCAGGGGCGGGGGCAGTCCGTCCAACGCACGGGCGGTGCCCCATGCCCCCATGCCCCCATGCCCCCATGCCCCCATGCCTCCATGCGGCATGCAGGTGCAATGCGGCTGCATGGCGGCCTGGCCACGATAGGCTTGCTGTCGTCGTGCGGCAGAACCGTGCGAGGCGCCACGCACGCGCCAGCGCTGGATGAGTGCGTGCGTGGGTGGCTGGGTGGGTGGCAGGCGCACGGGCGCGTTGGGGCCCATGGTGGGGCGCCATGCGCGCGCCGTGTGGTCGAAGAGGGCCGGCTGGCCGCTCGGGCGGCGGCCGGCGGCGGTGGGTGGACTGAGCCAGGAGGACGGCGCATTGCGTCCTCTGCGTTTGGTGGGCCTCGTATGGGCTGATGGGGATGCGAGGCGTGTGACTGAGTGCGCGCGGGAGACGGGCGACGGGGAAGCACTGCGCCCCGGCGCCTGAGGGCAGCTGGCGTTGTGCCGCCATGCTGCTCGGCGGCGTCGCGCGTCGCAAGAGCAGGCGGCTGCGACCTTTGTGTGTGTGTCGCGCACCCGGCCAGCGGGTTTCCTGTGATGCCGCGCCTGAGCAGGGCCCTGCTGTGACAGGCGCAAGCCTGCCACGGTGCGCGTAGCGACGCGCACAGGGACGCCGAGCTCCGGCGGAAACTGGGCTCCGGCTGGTGAGGATGTGCAACGAGCGGTGACGCCCGGGCTTGGAAGCCGGGGCTCCAGTAGCAGTGTAACCTGCTGGGGCTGGCCAGCCCACGCCACGCAAGCTTGGAGTTGCGGCTCATGGCCGTACCAGGGCACTAGCCTTGCTAGATGGCCCCGAGGGGTTTCCCGAATACCGGTCCCAGTCTGCCGTGAGGGCTCCGCCCACACTTAGGCCTCGCTACACACGTACACAGTGACCGCGCGATGCCCCGTGGCGTGGGGCCTGCGCCTGGTGTTGGCCCCTGGAGTAGGGACCCTGCCATTGGCTGTTCGCACGCGGCACTCGAGCTCCCTTGCAGGGGGGCGGGGGCGGTTTTCACAGCTGCGACCGGTGGGCGGCCCGCAGCGTCAGCGTCACGGGGGTGAGCCCCCGACGGAGGCTGCGGCGGTGCGTGGCGGTCACTCAGATGCACTCCAGGGCCAGCCTGCCGTGCATCCCGGGTTCCCGGCTGAGCCAGGAGTCAGGTGGCCCCCTGTTACATAACAGCATGCAGCTGCTGGAGCCGGCACTGTAGCCCGATGCTCCGATCATGACAAGACGCCAGCCTTGTCCCGGCCAGGAGGTCCCTCCTGGTCCCGGTTGCATGGATGCACAATCAGGTGTAGATGGTCGACGTCGAGGTCGAGCCCGGGCGCAGGGCGGTTGCGGCCCCCCAGGCGTGGTGACTGCGTGCCGGCAGCGGCCGCCCCCATGAGCCCCCATGCACCGCCCCCCAGCTTTATTCACAGCAGCAGCTCGGCCGCGCTGCGCCGTCAGGAGCAAGGCGCGCTGCGCTCACGCTCACGCTCGACGGAATGCGCCCGCGCCGGCACGCGCCGCACCCTCACACGCGACGCTCCTAGTCGCAACCCCAGCTGGGGCTCTACCTAGGCAACCCGGGGCGCACACCACATGTAAACGGCCCATCGCGCGGCCGCGCCGCCCATGCGAGCGGGCTCCAGGCTGCAGCCGAGCCACATGGCCGTGGGCGCATACTTATGGCGGCCACCGCCCCAGGGGCTGCCACCGCGGCCGCCGCCCTGGCGCACCTGCCAGCTCCAAACCGCGCCGACACGAACGCACACCCCGCCTTTGCAGCCCCTGCGCACGGCCTTCACCGCCCCAGGGCATGGAGACACAACAACGTACGGCCCCACGGGCTATCTAGGGAGGGCGGGTACGGCAGCGTAATAGAGGTAGATTGCGAACACCCACACCACACGCGCCTGTTCGGCTGCCACCCGCCACCACCGCGCATCGCTGCCCGTGCTGCTGCAAGCTGGGCGGCAGCGCACGCAAAATTGCCAAAACTCGATGCAGGGCAGCTACGCAACGCAACACAATGCAACGCAACGCGCAGCACATCAGCTACCTGGCAGCCAGGGAGGACCCCTGCTGCGCGGCCAAAGAAGACAAAGGGATGAAGCGAAGCAGCCTCCAGGTCCGGAGCCCTTCTCAGCATGTGCTGCCACACGCCCAACCCGCCAACGCCGGCTCTCCAATGAAAGGCCCTCCTACGTGCGCGCGCGTCCCACTCCAACAGCGCCAGCTCACCACAATGTGAGTCACTCCTAACATGCAAATCTCACCCCCGATGGCCCTCGTCACAGCCGCAGGACAGCCTCTCACGTCGCGTGCGTGCAGCTTGGTCGGCAGAGGTACACACCGCATTGTTGTGCCACCCACCCACGCCACTCTTGTGTGGTGGACGCTTCACCAGCACAGATGATTGCATCCTGCACTGGCACCCCCACGCCTCGCGGCACTGCCGCGCCGCTCGCAACCGGCACCCCACCGGCCTGCCTAAATTTCTCTCTAGCAGCGGCGGCACAGCCCCGCGCAACAGAAGTATCGTGCAGCTGGGGTGTTCTCTTGTTGTGCACGCGCCACTCGAGTCGACGATACATGTGGTATGCACAACCGCTCTGCCAGGGTCCACGCACTGCACAACAAGAGAGCGCGCAACGTCCGACCTCGCCCAACCCAAAAACAGGGGCCCAGCCCGCGCAACGTGAGCCACAGGGGCCGCCGCGCAAGCCCCCCGCTGCCCCTCACTGGCGACCGCCAGCCCCGGCGCCGCGCCAATCGCCCGCGGGCCCAGCCGCGGACCGCGTCCCTCCAGCCCGCGCGCCACCACGCGGCGCCTCCTCCCCGCGCGCGCCTTCCAGCGCGCCGCCCGCCAGCTGGCCCACGCTTGCATCCGGCAGCATCTGCCACGACGCCGGGCCGGGCGGCATGAACACGGCCATGCTCGCCGTGGAGTAGCGCGCGAAGCTAGCCTCGGCCGACCCCGGCGCGTCCGGCGGCCACACGTTTGTCTCCAGCAGCTGGTGGCCCATCATGGGCGCGAGCAGCCGCTCCACGGCCGCGTGCTGCCCCGGCGCCGGCCCCAGCATGGGCGCCTTGATGCCCGGCAGCCAGCCCCTCGGCGGCGTGACTGAGGCGCGGCTGTCGTCCAAGTCCTCGGACGCCAGGAAGCTCGAGTCAACCTCGCTCACCGTCCGGCCGCCGGCGCTGCTGTGGCGTAACGAGCCGCGCTGCTGCCCACCAGGCGACGCCGCCGACGTGGGCGCGGGCGTCAGGTCGGACGCGCGCTCCTGCGCCGCACGCAGCGCTGCTTCCCGAGCCGCCGCCGCCGCCGCGCTGTGCGCCTTCCAGACCAGGCCGGCGGCTGCGCTGCGGCCTCCGGGGCTGCCGGCGGCGATGGGGCTGCCGACCGCCGCCACGGCTGCGTGAAGGTCCTCGGTCGCGGGGCGCCGGCCGTGCACCGACTGGCATTCAAACATGCCGCTGTACTCGACTCCGTCGGCGGTGCCGGCGCGGGCGTGCGCCACGGCGGCGGCGCCACCCGCCGGCCGCATGAGCGAGTGGTGGCCGTCGCTCGCGACAACGCGGTGCCGTGCCTCGGGGCCGCCAAGCGGCGACACCAGGTCACACGCCGCAATGAGGTGCACTGCCGGCCGTGATGCAGCGCCGCCCTGAAGCCCGGCGGCACGCGGCGCCGCGCCCCTAGCGGCGGCGGCGGCCAGCGCCTTGCCGGCCACGTGCCCCACGAGCGCCGCCGCATCGTCCTGAGCGCCCTGCCGAGCCTCTTCGTCCATCAGGTCGGCCCAGGCAGCGGTCATGTGGCCCATGCTGCCGGGCGAGCCCGCGGGCCTGGCGGCGCTGGCGGCAGGGTCCATGCCAGCGCCCGCCGAAGCCGACGCCAGCCCGCCGGCCCGAGACCCGGCGGCGACCAACATCGGCAGCGACGGCACAGGCAGCAGGGTGCCGGAGGTGGCAGACAGGCGCGGCGACGCCAGCGGCGTCGTCGGGGAGTACAGGCTGCTCGACACTGCGGCCGCCACGCGCGCCGCTGCGTCAGCGGAACGCGCCACCGCCTGCTGCTGCTGCTGCTGATGCGCCGGCAGCTGCGCGGGTGCGGGGCATGCCGGCGCCAGCTGGGGCGGAAAACGAGGCTGCTGCTGCTGCGTTGCGGGGACCGGCCGCCCAGCGCTTGGCCGCGCGTCAGTACCTGGGCTCAGGCTTGCGCTGATCGCGTTACAAGCCTCCCTGGCCGCACCCGCCTGCGCCTGGCTGACGGGCGAGGGCGGGCCCTGCGGGTTGCCGCCGTACCTCTGCTGCGCCGCCGAGGCAATCATGGAGCGCCAGTCGCTGTGAGCGGGGAGCGACACGGTCCGTGACGGCCCAGCACCGCCGGTCGGGCCCACCGCCGGCGGCGCCAACGCTCGCTCGGATTGATGGGGCAACGGAAGGGAGTGCTGCGGTGGCGGCGCGGCTTTGCCCGTTTCGACCGCGGCTGTCAGCTGCGGCTCAAATGGCGCGGCGCCCGAGGGCACGGGCATGGGCCGGCGGAGGTCCGGGTGGGACTCGGCCACCACCGCCGCGGCGGCACCGCCGGCGGCCGCCGTGTGTGCCACCGCCTGCAGGTGCTGTTGCTGCATCGTGTCTACCTGCCGCTGGTGGCGCCGCTGCAGCCTGTGCTGCCTGAGCGCCTGCGCCAGCATGCCCGAGGCGCCGCTGCCGCTGCTGGTCGCCTGGCCCGTGCCGCCGCTGGCGGCCGCCGACAGGCTGCCGAGCATCAGCTCCGACGGCGCCCGGCTGCCTTCCCGCGGCGACGCCGGCGTCAGCAAGCCGGCGAGCCCCGAGGCAAAGCCGGTGTCCGTCGGCGGCGCGGCCACCGCCACGGGCGGCGCCGGCGGCGCCGCCTGCAGCGCGGACAACGAGAGCCGCGAGGCGGGGCCCGGATGGGCGGGCGACGTCCGCTGCTGCAGCGTGTGCAGCGGCGGCGCCAACGTCGGCGGCGAGGTACGGCCTTCCGGCGCTGCGACGCACCCGTCGGCCTCCTCCTCCTCCTCCTCCTCCTCTCCCTCCTCCTCCTCCTCGTCCACTCGCTGGGCCACAGCGAGGCAGGCCATGGTGCTGCTGCCCACGCCTGACGTCTCCTGGCGCCGCAGGCTGTAGCGCAGTGACAGCGACAGCGCGTCCTCGCCCATGGACGCGCGCGTGAAGCCCAGGCTGGGCCGAGCGTGGTGGCACGAGCTCGCGGCGGCGCTGAGCTGCAGCAGCGGCGCGCTCGCGGCCGCCGCCGCCGCCAGCGGCGCGGCGGCAGGCGGCGGCGCCGCGCCGGGTATCTCGCCCGAGGAGCGCTGCGAGGTTGCCGCCGACGGGCCCGACGGCGGCAGCGAGCTGCCGGCGGCGGCCGGTGGCGTGGCGAACAGCGGCGGGGGACCCGAAGGGTGCCAGAAGTCCCGGTTGAGGGAGGTCTGGCGCGGCAGCGACTGCTGGCGCGGCAGCGCGTGGGGCGACGGCACGTGGGGCCGCTGCTGCAGCGACAGCTGCGTCCTCAGCCCGCTGTGCGGCGGCGCGCCGCCGCCCAGCTGCAGCGCGTTGCCGCCGCTGAGCGACGCGTACGGCGCCTGCGGGCCGCCGGCCGCCGCCGCCGCGGCAGCAGCGCGCATGCCGGCCGCGCCCCAGCCAGCGAAGCCGCCGGCGCCCACGGACGGGCTACCCATTCCCGGCGCGCCGCCTCCGCTCTGGTGCAGGGGCGGTCCATAGGGGCTGCCACACGTGGGCCCCGCAGACGCGTAGACGCGGGCGCCTCCGCCTCCGCCGCTGGTGCCGGAGCCGCCGGTGGCGCCTCGCAGCACGTCAGCCAGCGCGCGTGCCTGCCGCTGCGCCAGCGGGTGCGGGGCGGCGCTGAAGCCGCTGCCGCCGCCGCTGGTTCTGCCCTGAGCGGCAAACGCCTGGCCCTGCAGCATCGGCGTGGCGTTGGGGACGACGTCGAAGCTGTAGCGCCAGTCGCGGCGCGGGTCGGCGGCGGGGCAGGCCAGGGCGCCTTGCGCCGTGGCGCGCCGCCGCGTTAAGCGCGCGGCCGAGGAGGCCCAGGTTGCCCAGGGCGACACAAAGGGCGTGTTTCGCGGGCCGTGCGGGCTGCCGGCGACCGGCACCGACGCGGCGGCGGCCTGGGGCGTCGCCTGCATCGCCTCTGCCTCGCGCAAGGCCTCGCCCCAATCGTAGACCAGCCTGCGGGACGGTGATGGGAGCGGGGCGCAGGCGTTAAGAGCGGTGGGCAGCGCGGGACGGCAGCCCGGCCGGGCAGTGGCAAAGAGGAGCGCCGACGGCGCAGTGCAAGCCCGTGCCCGTGCCCACAGCCCACAGCCCAGCCCCCACCTGACGGAGAACAGCAGCTGCCTGCGGTGTCGTGAGCTGCTGAACGCAGAGCGGCCGCCGGAAAGCGCCAGCGCCGTCCCCACGATGGCGGGGCCGCGTGAGCAGGCGCCATGCCGCGACCTTGCGCCCGTGTCGCTGTCGGCGTCCAGGCTGGGCTGCGGGCCGCTGGTGCTGAAGGCCTCGCCGCCGCCGGGGTCCGACGGGGCCGCCGCCAGCGTGGCCTGCATGCTGTGCAGCTCGCGCATTGCGTCGTACGTGACGAGCACCTGGGGGGCAGGTGGGGTTGGGAGCAGGGGCTGAAAGGAGGTACCACGGGAGGAACGAACTAGTTACGGCGCCGGGGAGGGGGAATCAGGTGCGCAGGAACCCAGCGCAGAGAACATGGCAGGCAGCGTGTGCGGCCTCACCTGCCCAGGTGCAGCAGCTGCCGCCAGCTTCTCCGCCGTGCTGGCCGGCTGCCCGCTGTACGACAGCGCGTGCGAGGAGCTGCCGATGCTCCAGTCCACGGCGCCGCAGTCGATGCCCACGCGTATCCTGTGGCCGCCCAGCGACGGGCGGGGTTGGATCTGGTGCGTGCACATGCAAATCCCTACTTCGGAAAACACATCACAAAACAATTAACACACCCTGGAGCCAAATTTCCCGTGTGCCACGTCACGGCCACACCGGCCGTGTCCCCTGGTGTGCCTACCGAGGGCCTCGCAGCGGCACCGCCGCGTCCTGCCGCCCGTCCACCTCCGGCAGCGCCAGCGCCTCCGACATGGACACGCCCAGGCCGCGGCCAAAGGGCCCCAAGCCCTCCATGCCGCCAAGCTGCATCGAGAACATGTCGCCGCCGTCCTCGGGGCCCGTGCCGTCTGCGGCAGAGGGCAGCGGCAGCGCGGCGCGTCAGGACGCTTGATGGGCAGGACCGGTCAGCGCTGGCA
Organism: Chlamydomonas sphaeroides; assembly: GCA_001662425.1. Classification (NCBI taxonomy): domain Eukaryota; kingdom Viridiplantae; phylum Chlorophyta; class Chlorophyceae; order Chlamydomonadales; family Chlamydomonadaceae; genus Chlamydomonas; species Chlamydomonas sphaeroides. The sequence continues at coordinate 9,770 of BDDC01001143.1, forward strand.
GGCCGCGGCGGGCCTCCCTTGACGCCCGGCAGGCCCGCACAGCTCTTCGTGGACTAGGCTGGCAACAGCGCGTCGGCCTGTCGCAGCCAAGTACCCGACGAATGCCCGTGTGCCTCCACGCGCTGCGGGCTGGGCTTGGCCTGCAACACAAGCCTTGCGCTGACCGTGCCCCAGCTCCCAGCAGCCGCCCACGCGCCCCTCCACTCACCACTGGCGGCCCACTCGAGCGTCGCCTTGCCCGTCAGGTGGCTGGGCGACACCGGCGGCGTGTCCGCGCCGTCACGCGGACTCACCAAACCGCTCGACGCGGCGCGAGCGCCGCCGCCACCGGCGGCGGGATCCCCACTTATGCGCGGCACGCCCGAGTCGGCCCGCGCCAAGCCCGCGGTGCTGCTGTTCGGCATGCCGCCGGCGGTGCTCTGCGACGTGTGGCTGCGGCCGCCCGCGAACGCGGCCGAGTCCGCGATGCCGGCGGCCGAGCCGCGCCAGCGGCGGGACAGGGCCATGACGAACTTGCTGCTGAAACCTGCCGACTGCTTGCGGGAGGGCGCCACGGCGGCCGTTGGCGAGGGCGCCAGCGACGCCGACAGCTGGTGCTGCAGCGGCTGCTGGGACATGGCCGGCGGCGGCGGCTGCAGCTGGTGGCGACTGCTGCCCATGCCAAACAGGGAGTTGCCGGCTGCGCCCAGCCGCGAGCCGGCGCCGCTGACACGGTTGTTTGCTGTGCCGCTGCCGCCGGCGCTCAGGTGGCGCAGGCCCGAGGGCCCTGTGACATGCGGCGACGCCATGAATGGCGCCGCGCCGATGGCGGAGGCGTCGAGCTCCAGCGACGGCGTCCCAGTGCGGAAGCGGCGGAGCAGTGGCAACGGCACGCTGCCGCCGGCGGCAGCGCCTCCGAAGATGTATCCGTCCTCGGCGCCGCTGTGGGGCGTGCCCACATGAGCCACCGCCGCGGAGCCGTGCACCGCCAGCTGCGTCCAGGGGCCGGTGTCGCAGGAGGTGGTCAGCGCGTGGTTCAGCTCCAGCGACGCGCGCGTGGGGCCCTTGCCCAGCAGCGGCGACGGCAGCGGGCCCGAGCCCGTGGCCTGCAGCAGCGCCTGCAGCGCGCCGCGCGTGCCGCCGCGGCTGCTGCTGGGCGGGCCGTTGCCGCCGACGGCAGCGCCGGCGGTGACGGAGGGCGGCAGCAGCAGCCCCTCGGCGCAGGCCGGGTGAGCCATCAGCTCGGGCGGCCATGCGACGGCGGTCGAGAGCAGCTCTCGGCACGACAGCGCCCAGCGCGCGGCGTCCAGCGCAAACGCAAAGGCGGCGGCCATGCCGTGCCCGTCCTTGTCGCGCCGGATGACGTAGCCGCGGTGCTCCGACAGCTGCTCTGCGAGCACCTGGTCCAGCTGGGCCAGGGCCTTGCCAGCCACGTGGGCGTTCCACGCCATGAGCGCCGCTGCGTCGGGGACCGACAGCACCGCGATGGCGGCGCGGCCCACCGGCGCCTGGTACGCGGAGAGCCCCACCGACGCGATGTTGCGCGGCGGCGGGAGCATGGCCAGCCGCGGCGCCAGGTCGGGCGTGGACGCGGCAAAGAGCGGCAGCTCGGTGTCGCGGTGCTCGATGCGGTAGCGGCCCAGGCACATGAGCAGCGCGTCCACGGCGGGGCCGTGGGTGCCGCTGGCTGTGTCCTGCAGCGCGGCCAGGCAGGCGCCGCTGAGCAGCACCATGCCGCCCTGAGGGTTGGGGTTGGGGGCGGGGGCGGGGTTGGGGGCCGGGGCGGGCAGGGAAGGGCACTTAGTGAGCGCCGTGCAGGAGCGGAGCGCAGGATTGCGCGGGGCGCGCCGCCCATAGTAGCGACAAGTGCGTGTGCAGATCGGCCCGCCCGCCTGCGCGCGACGCACCTGTGCGCTGTCGGCCACGGCCCGCACGACGCTGGCGCAGTCGCCGCTGTAGGTGGTGCGGGCGCTGGCCCGGTTGTACGCCAGCTCGCTTTCCGAGGCCACGCCCGAGTGCAGGCCCATGCTGCGGGGCCGCAGGAGCGCAGCATGAGCAGGACAGTGCGATCAGGCTGGGCACCGAGCAGAACAGGCACGCGCCTGGCCGGCCGCTTGGTGGGCAAGCACAGCGCGAGCCAGCCCCCGAGCCCGCAAAACCCCAACTGGCCCCCAGCTCTGCTCACCGAACGCGCAGCCCGCGCCACAGCAGCCGCCGCTTGCCCATCGTGCCCTCCTCGTACGACAACACCACCGCACGCAGCGCCTGCTCCAGCGTCGTCACCTCCCAGCCGCCCGCCGCCACGGCCGTGCCCGACGCGTAGACGCTCGCGACGCCCTGCTCGGACGGCAGCACGCTGGTGCTGCGGCGGCAGGGCGACGGAGTGCCGCGGCCCTGCGCCAGCCCCCGCGCGCGGCTGACCGTCCTGCTGAGCCCGCCCGGCAGCATCAGCTTGGGCAGTGGCTCGCTGCCGCCGTTGGGCGCCTCGCCCAGGCCTGATGACTGCTGCCCCTCGGCCTCGGCCGCGGCAATGGCCGCGGCCGCGGCACGGGCGCGGGGTGGCGCGAGCATGCCCGACCCAGTGCCGACATAGCCGCGGCTGGCTATGTGCATGAGCGCCAGCGGCGCTGAGGCCATGTCGGCGGGGCCCGAGGGCTCCAGCGCCTGCATTCCGGTGGCCAAGTCCGTGCAGGTGGCAGTGACAGCGGCGGTGGCCGTGCCCGTGGTAACGTCCTCCAGCTGCTCCAGAGCGGCGCCGCCGTGGATGGCCCAGGCGCCGCTGCTCTGCCCCCCAGTGTGGTCCGACGGCGGCACGGAGCGCTCCTCCGACGGCCGCTGTGACGTGCGCGGCGTGCGCGACTCGGGCGTGCGGTCGGACCCGGGCTCGGCCGCCGGATGCTCGGCCTGCAGCTGCTGCAGCTGTCGGGCCAGCTCGCCCTGCCGAGGCGTCCCCGGATGCTCCTGCTGCTGTTGTTGCGCCGCCGGCAAAGCCACCGTGCGCGACAAGAGGCTCAGCGGCACCATGTTGGGCGAGAAGTACGGCGGCGCGGCGCCGAGGCTGCTGCGGACGCCTCGGTCCGTGGAGGGCCGCTGCGACATGGGCTTGTCGTCAGTCACGCACGACGTCATCGTGTGCTGGCTGCCCGGCGAGCGCACGTCGGGGACTGTGGATTGCTGCGAGCGGCTGCCCGGCGTGCGCGGCGTCTCGGTCACCAGCTCCAGCGCCGCTGCGGCCACGGCCTCCGGCGAGGGCGGAAGCGGCAGCTGGCAGCTGCCCATGGGCAGCAGCCCCGACGCAAACCCCTGGTGACTGCGGCCCTGCAGCGCGGTTGCCGTGTAGGCGTGCAGCACCCCCAGGTCCAGCGACGCGCGCTCTCGGGCGCCGACCGGAACCCGCAGCCGCCCCAGCGCCAGCACGGGAGAGGCCTGGCCGGGCGAGCGGCCGAAGCTGGTCAGGCGAGAGAGAGCGCCCTGGCCAGCCATGTGCGGCGTGGAGGGCGTGGAGGGGCCGCCGGCGCTAGTCACGGCGTGCGAGCGCGGCGCCAAGGACATCTTTGACAAGACCGACTCCAGTGTCGCGTGGCGCTTGAAGGGGAAGCCCGAGGGGATGGCTGTGTACGTGGGCGCACAGGCCTGGCGGGGGAGCGTAGGCGGGGCGAGGGTTCACTGGCAGGGCGACGGAATTGCAGCGGGGCCGGCGAGCTGTTTGGGCTTGGACGGGCTGTGGGCTCGGGAGACCGGGCGGCCGGCGCTCACCTCCTTGGCCAGGAGCTCCGGGGGCCAATCCTGCTCCATGAGCGCCGACTGCGCCCCCAGCGCAAACGCAAGCGCCGCCTCCGGGCTGAAGAAGGCAAGGACAAAGCTGTCCCCCTCGGTCGCAGACTCATACCCGCCGTGCCGCGCGGCCACGCGCCGCAGGCACGTGTGGTGGATGCGCAGCGCTGCGCCCATGACCAGCTCCGGCAGCTCCTCCCACAGCGTCGTCGACGACTCAATGTCGGTGATGAGCAGCGTCGTGCTGGGCGAGGGGCCCGGAGCGTCCGCGCACCACGCTGGCCTCTTCTTGCGCCGTAGCACCAGCCAGCCCTTGCGGTGCATCACGAACAGAGCCACGACCAGCACACACACGGCCGCAATCGACACGGACACTGCCTGCACCACGCCCTGGCTCGGCGTCTTACGCTCGGCGGGTCCGGCAGATGGTGGGGGCGGCTGCTGCTGCTGCACGCCCGGGGTTAGCCCATCACGCGCCAGCGCCAGGAAGGCCGCGTAGCGTGGCGCGAACGCCGCGGGCGGCGAGTAGTGCTGGGACAGAGCGCGCTGCATGGACGCCATCCCGGCCTCCACTGCGGCGCCGGACGCGGGCGAGCCCCTGCCCGCGGTTGGGGCCACGCTCGCCAGGAAGGACGCCATCGCCGACCTGTGGGCAGCGCGGGTGCGCAGGCGGCAGCGCTGTCAGGCGCAGGCCGCAGCGCCAGCGCGCAGCCGTCAGGAGAACCCTGCACGCCAACAGGTGATCGGCGCACCTGTAGACCGTGCTGTCCACTAAGTGCAAGCCCCACGCTACGTTGGGATGATGCAGCGCAGCGTACAGGGCGTTCAGCGCCTCGCCGGACAGGCGCGCGTCGTAGCCCGCGTCAGACCAGGCGCCGCGCGCGGCGGGCGTGAAGTGTGAGGCCCGGAACGGGGCCACGTGGGAGCCGGGCGCTAGGATGATCGACAACGAGATGTTTGGGCTGGCCAGGTGAGTGATGGCGTGCCAGGCCAGCAGCTGTGAGGCCGGCGGGCTCCTGCGCAGTTGCAAGAGGCGATGGTGAGTCAGAGGCATGCCCAGGACGGCTCTTGGCCCAGGGCATCAGCATGCACCGGTGGCCCGACCAGTCAGGCTGCCATGCGCGTGTGCTGCCGTGGCAACAGCGGCGCCGCTGAATGCCACAAGGTAAGCCGCAATGTGCGGCCAGGGCTGCGCCCCAGAGTCCCTCCGCACGTGCACAGGGCTGACATTATCCCACCCCGACTGTGAGGCCTGGGGGCACCGCCCGGCGCGCCGCACCTGCTGCTGATGGACCCGACCAGCATGACGCTCGGAATGAACGGCGCACGGTTCACGAGGTAGCTTTCCGGCGAGGGCTGCGGCGGCTGGGCAGTTCCCGCCGGCGCCTCGCTCTGGGCTGCTGCCAAGGCCTGGCTCGGCGCCAGCCGCAGCGGCTCGGCCACCGCAAACGGGCACGCCTCCGCGCTGCAGGGCAACAGCCTCGCGTCGTCTGTGGGGTCCAGGACGTACGGCGAGCCAGGCATGAGGCTGACGCCGTAGGCAGACGGGTCCGCGATCCGCGCCGGCCCGCTGGGACCTGCAGCGGCGCTGTCATTGCCAGCCGCCGGCTGCGGAGCGGCGGCCGCCAGGGCCACCTGCTTGGCTTGCTCAAGCGACCCAAACGCCATCGCGCAGTCGCCAGCAGCCAGGCCCGCGTGCACGAGCCCGCACTGGCCCTCCGGCTGCGGCAGCGCGAGGCACCAGATGCGCTGGAAGAGGCGCACCGCTGCCGCGAAGGCGGCGGTCTGCACGCGCGGCTGCATGTTGCTGACGCTGAAGTAGACGCCTTGGGCCATGCCGCGGCTGCGGGGGGCAGCGGCGGGGAGCGGAGCCGCCAGGGATCGCAGGGGGCGTGGGTACGCGATGTGGGTGATGTGGGTCAGGGCACAGCATGCACGGGTTGGTGCCAAGCAGGACAGCTCGCGCCGGCGCACCTCTGCGCTATGCTGTGCCATATGGCAGTGAACACAGGGTTGGGCTCGCAAGCTGTGAGGGGGGGCGGGGGATGCGTGTTAGGGTCTGCTCCGACGGCCCGCCGCAGCACATGCGCAGGGCAGCGGGCTCACCAGGCCCCGAGGTGGCGCAGATGGGTGCGCTAGGCGCCCAAGCCGGCCGGGACTCGGGGTATGACTCCACGAAGGCAGCAAGGTCGTCCCAGGACGCGGGGGGCTGTGATGTGACGCATAGGACAGGGCAGGGCAGAAAGAAGGGTGGAGTCAAGGGCTGCGTTCTGTTTGTGGATTTGCAGCGACTGCGGTGCTGCGGCTGCGGTGCAGGGCGGAGTGTCGGGCCCCGGCGCGCACCTGCGCGCCCATGGCCTCCAGCACGTCCCGCCGGAACACAAACATCATCGCCGGCGCATCCATTGGGAGAACCGACGGATACTGAGGGCTTGCGGTAAGCTTGTGCCTCAGCGGCTGTGGCCGGGGCGAGGCACAACCGTGTGAGACCGGATGACGGGCGAAGGCGAGGAGCAAGGCCTTTTGTCTCCCGGCCCTAACCCTCACGTCGCCCCCACGCCCTGCTTGATTCCTTGGCCCATACAGTACCTCATCCCCTACCTGTAGGATGTCCGTCCATTGCAGGGAGCTGTCAGTGGCAACAAGGCGGTTGACGTCCAGCAAAGTACCCCGCGGCAGCACGTCGAACGCGACGACTGCCGGGAGGACGATGGCGTCCGTGCTGTCCGTGCTTGAATTGCTGCCAACCAAGGATGCGATGTTGCAGGGTACCACCTCGCCGTGCACGCGCGCGGCATCAACCGCGTCGCCCGTTGCGTTAAGCAACCGAGTTAACTCAGCACGCGCGAGGGGCACTGCAGCAGCTGGTGTGCATGTCGTGACAGCCTGACAGCCAGGGCAAGGCAACGTGAGACGCCAGAGGCCCTTAGCTGCGCGTATGTGCAGGCGACGTATTACGCACGAGCCAAGGCTCACCAGCTGGCCATCTGTACTCAGACAATCCGCTGCCGCGAATGCAAGCTGCTGGCGGCGGGCCCAGGCGGGCGTAGACACCGAGCACCTGCAGAAAAAGGAGACAAAACATGCTGGACATCGTGCGAGTACACGACAAGCCACCCCCACTCGCATCGCTGTTAAACTAGTCAAGCGTTGGAATGCCACATGGTTATGTCCCCAGCGCCGGCAAAGTTTAGCAACGTCAGCAATTGCCCACCTGCGTGCCTCGCCCAGTAACGCTGTGCAGTATGAAGGTTCCACCTCCACACATGCCACTGCGCATAGCACCGCTAAGACAAGCAGTGTTCTGAGAACGCCAGTGCCCCAAGCCTGCTTGAGGGCACTGCGGCCCATCGCACATCTGTATAGCTAGTCCATGAACATTCCGTTGGCCTAGACGCCGGTTCTCGGTGCGTCAATTTGCACCGAGCCGATTACTCGTGCTTCTTTCGAAGCATTCCATGTTCCCTGTCATCTAGAGTTCATGGTCATTCGCGCGGTACTGGAAGTCAAGGAAGTGCCAGGTTGGCGGTCATTGGGACGATCGGCGTTCCTCAAGAGTACGGTTAGCAGTCTTGCCGCATTGCGCTTTCTGATACTCAACCCGCGCGCGCCACTCCTTTTGATGCGTACATTTGGAGTGGCATTTCTCACCGAGGACAGACTAGACGTGGCGGGACCTGCACACCTGCCCCACTTAAGCTCTATCAGACGTGCCGCGCAGCACGCGGAGGCTCTTCCTGCACCAACTAGTTTCAGGTGAAGGACGCAGGCGTGGGAAGGTAGCTGCCAAGTTCAACATGAATCGACAGCTGATTCCCTAGTGCTCGTTGCACGCACGATGACCGTGCCCCGGCGCTACGCAAGCAAGCAAATGGCTATGACTCCTAGCTAGACAAAGCATTAAGCCCATCGCATGTCCTGCGCCTGTCGGCAGACGACGAGGGCTGTGCTGAACTGCCACCCGCGGACGCCCGTGCCTGACACGACAACAACGGAGAGAGCCGAAGGCGCTCGGCCCAGCCGCGTCTCAACTGCCCGCCAGCAGATGCCATGGCTGCGCAGGCCCGCCTAGCAGAAGAACGCAAGAACTGGCGTAAAGACCATCCGGTAAGTTACCCAAGGTTACCCAAGACCACCAAGCACCACCAGTGCCTCCAGCCCCACTTCACGCCTTCCATATGGTCCCCCCGTTTGTCCCCTGCACGCCACCACGCACCAGCCAGGATTTGTGGCAAAACCTGTCACGCTCGCGGACGGTTCCACCAACATGTTCGAGTGTAAGCAGTCTCGTTTGCCGGCAGCCCCTTGGTCCACCCTCGGTTTGCCGCTGAGCAGAAAACGAGTACAAAGAGCCACCTGCCCTGCCCTACACAGCATGCGGCGTGTCCTTGCGGTACCCTCGCAGGGGAGTGCAAGGTCCCTGGGCTCAAGGGCACATACACCGAGGTGTGGGCATGCAGGCAAATCCCTGATATGTAAACCCCTCGCAGCCTGCGCCCATGGCGCATTGCGAGGGGACAGCATTGCCTCCCAGAACATCGTGATCCCACTCCCCGCCCCGGGGTCTCCTTAGCACCTGTCTTGAGCCAGCTACGCAACCTTGCTGCACTGCGCAGGGCGGCTTGTTCCCCGTCCGCATCCAGTTTGCCAAGGAGCACCCGCACAAGCCGCCCGCCGTGTTCATGCCACGAGACTTCTTGCACGTCAACGTGTTCGACAATCCCGCCGGTGGTGAGGACGCCCCGAGCGGTGAAGGCACACGCGCCCATCGCAGCCGCCGCTTGTGCGCGGATACCGCACCACCCCGGGCTGCCAACCTCCCCGTCCTGCGCGGCCCGACCGCAGGTGTGTGCCTGAGCATCCTGAAGGAGGTCATGCCCGACCACCTTGGAGGTGAGCCCGCGCGACCGGAGCATCCCCCGCTTCCGCAGGGCCTGGGCTCGCGTCGCAGCAACCCTGCGAGCCCCAGCCGCCCACGCCCCAGCTTCACTGCTGTGGTTACCACCATGCATGCCGCTCCTGGCCCATGACACCGGCCCACTCGCAGATGTCACGGGCTGGCGCAGCAGCATGACGGTCAAGACAATCCTGGTGGCGGTGCAGGTACGGAGGGAGCGCCCGAGGGTGCCACGCCGCCACTTGCCTGCCTCTCCGACCGCCTGCCCGCCAAGCCCAGCCGAGCGCCATTCCTAGCTCATTTGGCAGTCTAGTACACCCCAGTCCGCAAACCGCCCTCGGCACCCTGCGCTATATTGTCAGCGGACCCACCCGCTGCCCAGTGACGCCCGTTGTGTTGATATGTTCGGTCGTGCACCGGGGCTCTCGGGTGCGGCGGGCCTCCTGCGCGGCCTTGCGATGCGTCTGCCTGCATGGAGGCAATGCCAATCCCCAGGGTCGGCTCGAACGGTGGGACGCGGGGGCTAGCAGAGCCCGGTGGCTCGCAGAGCCGAGCGGCACGCGGGGCGGGGCGGCGACGGCGCTGCGATCGCCGCAAGCTCACTGGTGCTGTGGCGCATGCCCTGTCGTGCGGCGCGGCGCGATGCAGCGGCCCAGGCCGCGGTCCAGGCCCGTCACACCAGTCTGCGGGCGCACACGGCCGCGTGTTGATGTGCTAAGCTCCCGGCCATTAGCATGCCGATCGGAGAACGCACGTGGCGCTGCCTCGCCCTTGCGGTTGCCGCCACGAGTCTGGCCTGGCGTCCGGCCGGACGGCCCTCCCAATCGGCCCGGCCCCTGTCCTGCCCGACGCCCGCAGGAGCTGCTGAGCAACCCCAACTTTGGGTCCGTCGCCTGCATGAAGGTGCGATGGGGGGACTCCCTTGGCCCTGGAGCGCGACATGTCAAGCGTGCGCCCTGCCCAGCTATGTGCTGGCAACGACAGGACATGTGCAGCTGCGTAGTCGCCTTGGCTAGCACGCTGCGTCAGCACCGCCGGGGTGTGAGCGCCGTCTGCCTCCGTGGTGCCCCCCTGCATGACGGCAGGCCTACAACCTGAACCGACGCTCCCCCGAGGAGTACGCAAAGGCGATGCGCGCGCAAACGGCCAAGTACATCCCCAAGGAGGATGAGGAGGCGTGAGCGCTGCCGTCAGCGCACGACCAGGCGCAGCAGCGGGCTCTGTGTTGGCACTTGGCAGGGCAGGCGGAGACGGGTGCGCGTTCTGTCGGATTCGGGCGCGATTGCTACTCGACGACAAAACGCATGCAAGGAACGGACTGCCCTGCTTATGAGGGGCGTCGACAGAACTTCGTTCTAGTTTATCATTAACCCAGACGGAACCCAACGTTGGCGGGCCAGGGGCTGCACGACGCGGCGCCGCTCTCCGTGGCGAAGCCTGCAGGGCGGGGCTTCCATCTTCCAACTCACATGTGATTGCCGGAGGTCGGGTTGCGGGTGGCGTCGCGCGCGCGACGCGGCGGCCGCGCGCACGGAGGCCTGCACGTGGGCCCGCCTGACAGGCGATCTTGGGGGCTGTGCTGTCGGCCGGGGTGTTGGCAGAGCGGGGCCAGCGAGGCAAGTGGCTTTTGCAGGATTGGCTTGCCCCATTCCGTAGGAAACGGGGGCGGAAGCCTTTGCAATCACGTCGAAAGCGCTCCGGAGGGGACCCCTGCGATGTAGCTTGCTACGAGAGCATGCGCTCAGCCAGCGTCATGATCTAGGGACTATGCCCGGCCGACACGGGGCGAGGGTTGCCGGGCTAGTATGCAGGCACGGCTCCCACAGTGTTCTAGGCCCAGATCCTGCAGCCGCCTTGTCGCCGTGTATGGGCACTGTGTGCGGACACTGCACGGAGTGCTGCAGGCACAATGATGGGGGTGGCATGGACCAGGCGACGGCGGGGAATGCAGGATTCTTGCACATAAAGCGGGCGTGCTGCAGAAGGAGCATCTCCCAGGCTCAGGCTGCTTCAGACGTAGGCTCTCTAGAGATGTGGGGGAGCTCGACTGGCGGCATCATGTAAGGCTGCGCATAGAACCTGGTGCGCTGGTGGGTGCGACACGTGTAGCGGCGTGGGGGCTCCCAGCTGACATGGCTGCTGCTACGTGGCGCTAGGATGCATCCCCGCACAGGCCTCACAGGCGAATGACCTTCCCTCATGACCTTATGCAGACTTTCACACTTCTGGAACTCGGCCTCCGTCTGCCTGGTGTCCACACAGCTCCCAACAAAAGCTGCAGGCCCAGCAGCAGCGCGAGTGTGGGCTCCTGCCCGGCAGGCCACCGCATCCACAACCACCCGCGGGCGGGCGTGTGCATCAGTCCGTCTGCTGACGTACAAGAGTCATGAGGGCAAGACAGATATGAAGGGACACTACTCCGCACAAGGTTGTACTGCATGGGCTATGTTCAGAACATGAAACGTAGCGCAGAGGCATACGCTGCAGTCCTCACCTTCCCTCATTGCTAGTCGGCCACCTCCTCGTCGCTCAACCGCCATTAACATGTCGCGCTCGCTATACCCTGAGCTCGCAAGCGCGCGCACATGCGCACTCCGAAGCTCGCCCGCCCCAGTCCCGCGAAGTCCCCCGCCCCACCAGCCCCCACCAACAGATGCCCGCACCAGCCGCACACGAGCAGCCCCCGCGCGGCCTCTGTGGCGGCCGCTTAAAAGCCCTCATCGCCGTCGGCCTTCCGCAGCGAGCCCAGCTCGACGGGCGCGCTGGTCTGCACGATGGTGCTGTGGCTGTACTTGGTCGCGTCCACGCCCTTCTCTGTCTCCTTCGCGAGCTGCTCCTTGATCCACTTGTACGTGAGCCTGAGGGCCAGCCAAGCCGCCGGGGGGCCATGCGGGGGTCACACGCCGTCAGCGGGCGCACCACGCGGTTCAGTTCCCCGGGCTGGCACCAACGTCAGACGCTTCGACTAAGCAGTACGGTGCCCGCGCCCAACCCCTCTCGATCCCCGTGCTCGCGTGCCCTCGGCCTTTGTTGCTATCTTTGACACCCCCCTGGCCCCCTGGACCCACTCGAGGCCGTCCTTGAGCGTCACGGTAGGCTCCCAGCCCAGCTTCTCCAGGATGAGCTTGTTGTCCGAGTTGCGGCCACGCACACCCTCGGGACCGGGGATGTGCTTGATGGGCAGCTTCTTCTCGTCAAACGACATGGCAAGCTCCATCATCTCGTTCATGCTGACCATCTCGGTTGAGCCCAGGTTGAGCGGCTCACGGAAGTCCGACTTGGTGATGCGCAGGATGCCCTCCACGCAATCGTCGATGAAGGTGAAGGAGCGCGTCTGCTTGCCGTCGCCCCACATCTCGATCTCGGTGGTCGAGGTGAGGACCTGTTAGAGAGGGAGGGGGGGAGAGAGGACAGCGCGCAGATGGATCGAAATGTTGGGGAGAGGGCGGCCTTCAAGGTATGGCAAAGCGGGGACCTGAACGGCGGGACTGGGCCCACCTTGCGGCAGAAGGCGGCGGGCGCCTTCTCACGGCCACCCTTCCAGGTGCCGTGCGGGCCGTAGATGTTGTGGAAGCGCGCAATGCGGCACTCGATGCCGAAGTCCTTGCCGTAGTGCTTGCACAGCTCCTCGGTCGCCAGCTTCTCCAGGCCGTACGCGTCTTGCGGCTGCGGCAAATGCGCGGTGCAGGCCAGCGTTAATCAGCGCCCGACGGGTACCGCAGTCTGCTACTAGCAGAAAACCCCACCCATCCCTCGTCTACATGGTCCTGGCCGGGAATATGATGGTGGTCCAGGAGCGGGGGCACGCTCGCTCGCGCACCTGCGCCGGCCAGGCATCGGCCTCCTTGAGGCCGCCGCCCTCCACCGTCACGTCGAGCTGCTTGAACTCGGGGTAGATGCAGGCCGAAGAGGCGTAGAAGAAGCTGCGTGCAAGCGGGGCAAAAACACGCCAGGAAAGGAGCGCGGCGCCTCAGGCGACCAACATGCCGTGCGTCGCTCGAAGCCGCACCCTGCCTCAGCTCGCAATGTCCTCGTCATGCCTGCTCAACCCTCACCGCTTAACGCCGCACACGCGCGCGGCCTCCATCATGTTGAAGGACACCATGGTGTTGTTGTACATAATGACGGAGTGGTTGGACTGGATGAAGCCCATGCCGCCCATGTCGGCCGCCAGGTTAAAGACGTGCTCGCAGCCCTCGGTGACCTGCGCGCGGTGATTGACAGGGCAGGCAGGCAGGCAGACGTGGTGGGTGCCCAACTAACGCGCACATGAACGGCCACTGAAGTCGGCGTGAGCCGGTGGGGTTGGACCTCGCCCGCCCGGCTGGCTGGTGCCTAGCTAAGCTCAGCGTGTCCAGCACCGGACGTTGGCAGCACCTTCTTGCAGTTGTCGTACAGGCGGAGATCCACGAGGTGGAACTCATGGCAGAACTCCTCCTCCTGTGAGGCATGAGCGAGTGGCAGAGGCGCACACTGTCATGAGCAGCTTCGCATCGGCGCTTGGCAGGGAATCGGAGTAGGGCAGCCAGCACAGGTTGGGGACCCCTTTGCGAGCCGCGGGCATGGCGGGTGCGCCTGGCAGGACATGTGCGCTGCCATCCTTCACTTTCAAGGTGTCGCGACAGGGCTGCCCTGGACAAGCTGGCCGCACGGCAGACGGGTATGGGCGCCGGGTGTGTCCCCAGCCAAGCGTGCGCCGCACGGGTATGGTGGCCCGGAGACACGACGCGAGGGCCAAGCTTCGGGATAACCCAGGGATGCATTGTACAGCCTGCGTGCTCTGCCAAAGTGCACTGAAACCGCTTCGGCAACAGCTTCGCCACAACGAATGTCGAGTTGGCTGAGTTCGCACACAGCAGCCAGTGTGACACTTCCGATTGCCAAGCCGCTGCAACAACGACACGCTGTCCCTCAAAACGGGTGTCGGTCAATGCCGCCAGATCAATTGCTGCCAGAAGCGCTAATGAGGCTCCGCAACGGTGAGAGCGTGTGCAAGCACACATGCATCTCACAGTGAAGTGCTCGTTGCGCTTCCAGTCCACAGCGACGATGTAATGCCCCTCGCTCTTGAGGCGCTTTGCCAGGTGGCTCGCAATGAAGCCTCCGGCTCCAGTAACACAAATCTTCAGCTTCTTCTCCGGCCAGTAAGGCTCGAAAGGGAATTTCGCAAGCTTGCTGACCATGGCGTAAGCCTCGGCGACCTGGTCGGTGGCCATGGTTGCGAGCTCGTGGGCAAAGGACAAGGCAGGTGGTGTGGGTAAGGTGGAGCGTGAAAAGTGTACCACGGCGGATGCGAGAGGACACTTCGGCGGCAACCACGAAAAATCCCATGCAAATGGCACATGGCACTAGCAACCCCACCTTGCCCCCGCTGGGCTGGCCACCCTGCCGCATGCTTCCCGCCCACGCCCAGCCCAGCCCCAGCCCGTGCCCCCTCAAACTCGATCGCTACCCTCCATTTTTTAAAGAAACCTCCTGGGTGTACGTTAGACCTTGTACTTTTAACGCTCTGTTCCGTTGGCGTTCGGTTGCTTGCTTCACCAACCTTGGCGGCCCAAGCCCGGCAGTTATTCGTTCAATGAAGGCCTCATAGCTGGTTCAATATGCTGTCTCGCAGGGGTGACTCTTGGTGACCCTGCTCATGCCCCTGCTGTCGCATGCCGCCCGGGTGCTGCCCTGCCCTGCCCTGCCCGCCGATGCAGCGGCCCTCGCTGCCTCGCAAGGGTGAGCCACCGCGTTTCGCCTCTGCTCCCGTTTGCCTTGGTTGCACGCACACCTTCAAAAGTCGGCTGGACCATGGTCCCCCGGCTCGTGTGTCCGATGGGCTGACTACCACGGACTCGCGGCTACACCTCCCCAGCTGCGCATGGGTGCATGGCTCGCCCCAAAAAGAGGCCACCCAGACCAGACGCATACAGTCGGTCATTAAGCGGTTGTCGCCGGGGCTATTTAAGGGGTCTCGGGCACACCGAACGTGCCCTCTCCCCACGGGCCGGACCTAGCCGCCCGGTCTGCCTATAACGGCAGGAATGCACATCTCAACGCACGCCGCCGCCGCTGCCGCTATCGCTGTGTCGCGGCCGCTTGCGGCGGCCGCTACCACCCCCTCCGCCTCCGCCGCCCGGCCCATCGCCGCCCCGGTCCCGACCGGTACGCCTCGCGCCCCTACGGGGGCGGCTCAACCGCCACGCACTCTAGTGTCACCTGACAATCAATTACATCCTTCAATTACAGAAGCGCGTGTGCTCGCTACACATGCAAACGCATTCATAGCCCGCGCAGCCCGCCACAAGAAGCTTGCTCGCAATCGCCGCGCCTTCTTGTATGTATTCAAGAGCATCGAAATCACTTTGCTCCAGTCGTGGCGCTGCGCGCGCCGTAACTACATGGCCACGCACACCAGAATTCTGTTCGTGGCGACACTCTTGTGTCTTGCCATGGCTGTCGCGACACCGACGTCTCAAGCAGTCCCTGCGGAAGGTGCGGTGGGAGTTGCGCGGTGGGCCCGTGCCAGCTCGCGGCAAAGCGGAACGGCACACACACGGACGCTGGCTGCTCTTTGTTGCTCCCCGCACCCGGCAGGCTCACTCCGCCTCATCAATGGCAGCACGCCTTACGAGGGGCGGCTCGAGGTGCGGACTGTGGGCCTCCCCGTGCCCACCTGCAGGTGTCTGGCCCCCGCACCACGCTGTCTAACCATGCCCCAGCGCCGCTGCACCGCCTGGACACACGCCCTGCTGCCCCTCCTCGCAGGTGCTGCTGAACGGCACATGGGGCACCGTTTGGTGAGCTACCCGTAGCGGCCCAGCGAACACGTGTGGGCTTAGTGAAGTGCGCTGTCGGCGCATGCACGTGGCTGCCCCCAGCCGCACTGCCTGATGTACGCACAGCCGGCACGCTTCCAGACTCAACCCGGCACGTGTCCTGGTGCCGATTTGCAAGGCACCCAGTGCGGCCGCCCCTGAAGTGTCAGGGACTGATAGGTTTGGGGGGCTCGCTGAGGACCCACAAGCGTGCGCCTGTGCTGGACTCCGCAGCGACGAGGGTTTTGATGACGCGGATGCAGCCACCGTGTGCCGGCTGCTGCTGGGGCCCGGCTCCGGCGGCGGTGTCGCCTGCGGCGGCGCCTGCTTTGGGCGCGGCGAGGGCCCCGTTCTGCTCAGCCAGCTGGCCTGCCCCTCACCTGTGGTGGATGACGGCAGCGGGGCAGCCGCCGCCCCAAGCCTGGACCAGTGCTCGTACCTGGCCCTGCCGGCGGAGGGGCCGGGGGCAAGCGCCGGAGGCTGCGGACACGAGCGGGACGCGGGCGTGAGCTGCGCGCCGCCGGTGACACCCCTGCAACTTGCCCCAGCGTCGCCGCGGCCGTCGCCGCCGCCGGCCGCGCCGCCGCTGCAGCAGCCACCACCACCACCACCACACGCATGCAGCGTGCGGATAGAGGTTGCCCAGACGAACGGGCCACAGCAGCCTGGCTCTCAGCCGCAGCCGACAACGGCCTCGCTCCGCTGCTCCGGCGCCGGCGCTGCTTTCTCCCTGCGAGTGATGGCCGGCCGCAGCTGGCACTCGCTGCCGGCGGGGTCCAGGGAAGGCGTGCAGCTGCTCAACTTCACCGGCACGGTGCCGCCTGGCGAGGACTGGCGGCTGTCGCTGGAGTGCGCCGGTGGGGTCGCGTCCCCTGGCGGCCCCGGCGGCGGCGGCTCGACCCACCTCCTCCTCGAGTCTTCTCGCTGGGAGGGCGTGGCACTGAGCAGCCTCGGACCGCTGCTTCAGGTAGCAAACTGCAGCAGGGTGACGCTGCGCGATGTGAATATGTCGCGGCTAGCGGCGCCGGCCCCTGGGAACGGGCCGCCGTACGGCCCTGTAAGGCTTCATGGGATGCGATACGGCAGCTTGTACGGCGTGAGGTGTACGGATGGCGTCGGCGCACACGGCTGGGGCTGCGTGCTTGCGCAGCTGTGGTCGTTTTCGCCGCCGTCGCCTCAGCTGGCGGCGCCCGGCGGCGCCTCGCCTGAAGCGGGGCCCGCTCTTCTCGAGCTGTACGACAGTGTTTTCCGTAACAACACGGTTGTGACGGCGGTCGGTTCGCCAGGCTTCCGCGACGCCCGCATTGTGGACGCGCTCAAGTCCACCGTCGGCGCCGGCTGCGGCAGCAACAACGGCCGCGACTCGTTCGGCCCCATCCTGGTCGCGGCGGCGGCGCTTGAGCCCGCGCTGGCGGCCGCGAACTGGAGCTGGGTGCCGCCGACCGTGACGCTGTCCGGGGTGGCGGCGGAGGCCAACACCGGCGCCCAGTGCGGCGGGGCGCTAGCGGCCACGGCGGCGCTGGTGAGAGCCCCAGGGCGGGGCCGCGCAGCGAGCTGTGCTGCCCTTGCGACTCGGCCCCGACGCGCCTCCAGGCACCGCGGCCGTGCTGGCCGCGCGAGACGGCCTCGCTTGTTGCGCCGCGCCCCCTGGGGCCCCGCGCGCCCCGTGCTCGGGCCCAAGCGGACCCACCCCCTGCCTGCCTGACGCCGCTGCTGCGCCGCTGGTCACTCTTACCCGCTGCGAGCCACAGGGGACCCTGGCGCTCGACGCCGGCACACGCCTGGTCGGCAACGCCGCGGCCAGCACCGGCGGCGCCGTCTTCATAAGTGGTTCTGCCGCCGTGGCGCTGGACGGGGGCAGCTCCGTCAGCGGCAACCGTGTAGGCGCCGGAAGCACCAGCGGCGGCGGCGGCGGCGGGGTCTACGTCGGCGGCGACCTGAGCAGCCTGGCCCTGCGCGGCGGCAGCCGCGTCGACGGCAACGTGGTCAATGCCACTGGCGACGGCGGCGGCGTGCTCGCGGTGCGCGCCGCCGCCACCGCCACGATCGAAGTGACCGACGGCAGCTCCCTCAGCGGCAACCGCGCGCGCTACGGCGGTGGGGTCTACGTCGGCGGCAACCTGACAGCACTGGCGGTGCGAGGCAGCAGCCGCGTGGACCGCAACGCCGGCGGCGGGGTGTTCTGCGCCGGTAGCATTACCGACATCGTGGTGTCGGACGGGGTGTCGATGTCGTGGAACGGCAACGGCTCAGCGATCCTGGCGAGGGGCGCCATGGGCAGTCTCCTCATTGCCAACCGCAGCACGCTGTCGTACAACTTCAATCGCTTTACCTCCTCCGTCGCGAACAGCGGCAATGGCGGCGCAGTGTCGGCGGTGGGCATCGCCCGCCTGGTCATCACGGGTGAGGGCCGCGCCGCAGGCATACGGGTGGCGGCGTGTGGTGCGTTAGCGCACGGCGGCCGGCTGGGTGGCTTACATACATCCATCATTCTGCTCTGCCGTGCTCCCTGCTGGCCCCTCCAGGCGAAAGCGTGCTCGCACACAACATTGCGCTCCTTGACGGTGGAGCTGTGTCTGCGACATTGGGCGGTGGGGCGATGCCCGTGTCCACGGACGTGATCGTCGCCAACAGTGAGGAGGGCTGGGACCGCCTGTGGCCAGCGGGTCACGCCAGCCGGCTGGGTGGCTGCCATTCTCCCAGCCCGGCCCTGCGGCAGTGCGTCCCTGCCCACGCGCCACGCGCCACTACCTGCCTGCCGGTCCCGCGCTCCTGCCCCAGGTGCCCTGATGTACAACAACACCGCCGTACGGCACGGCGGCGCCATCGCGCTGCCCAACGGCCCCTCCGCCAACATCACCATCAGCGACCGAGCCAAGGTGGGTCCTCCGCGCCTGCCCGTGCATGCTCTAAGTTAACACCGAAGCGACGCCGTAAGCCTCTTCGGCCCCGGCTGCCGCTGCCACCCCAGCCGTGACCGACATCCGCCCAGACACCCGCGCCCCACGCTATGCGGTCTGCTGGTCACACTCTGCGCCCCGCGCTTCCTCGCATGCATGGTGTGCCCTTCATAAGGTTTGCAAACGCACATCGGCTGTTGCGCCCACCGCTCTTTCCTGCAGATCTCCAGCAACCGGGCCCTGCGCGGCGGCGCCATCCACGTGCTGGGCCTTGCGCGCAACATCGTCATCAGTGGCGGCGCCACGGTCGACGGCAACCAGGCCCGCGGCGACAGCACGTGCGTGCGGTGATCGTGGCAGGGCGGATGGCTCGCAGCTCTGCTGCATTCATCACTGCCCCCCCCCCCCACACACACACATGCCGTGCCCTGCTGCTGCGCAGGAACCCCGGCGGCTGGGGAGGCGCCTTGTACGTGACGGACAACGCGGGGAGCATTGTCATCAGCGGCACCGGCACGGCTGTCGCCAACAACACGGCGGCATGTGGGTCGCTGTGTGTCGGCTGGGGGCCCGTGGCGTCGCGTGGGCCAGGCCGCAGGCCGTATGCCGCACGGCGCAGCTCTGGGCCCTGCCGGTCGAGCCACGCATGCACCTCCGCCCCATGCACCCACTCTCGTAGCTCCCGCAGCGCGCCGCTGAATGCGGCGATGCACGCAAGCAACCCCTGCGTCACTGCCACACCGAGCGACGCACCCGTACACCCGCATGCGCAGCCGAGGGCGGCTGCTTGTACGTCCGCGAGAGCCTGGGTCGACTGGAGCTGCTCGATGGCGGTGCCATCAGGGGTGAGTTGGCGGTTGGTTGGTTGCTCGGTCCGTTGACGAGTTGATTTGTTGGTTGGTTGATGGTTGGCGGTTGGGTGGTTGGTTGCTTGGTGGCCGTGATGCGCGCGCCCGGCCGCCTGAGCCTGCTGCCGCATGGGAAGGATGAGACCCCAACCACACGCACGCACGCGCAGGCTGCACCGCCGGCACCCTGGGTGGCGGGGTCTACATTGATCAAAACCAGCTGCAGACGCTGGTCATGGGCGGCGGCGCCGAGCTGTCGGACAACACCGCCGGCACGGGCGGCGGCGCCGTGTTCGCGCGCATGATGGCGACCATAGCCATTGGGGGGCGCAGCGGGGTGCGTGGCAATATGGCGCTGCGGGGAGGCGGGGGCGCATTCGCCATCACCGAGGTGGGTGCTGGGCGTGAGTGACTGGCCTGCCAGTGCGGCGGGCTGAGGCTGAGGCTGCGTCGCCATGGCGGCGCCTGCGTGTGGGTCACGCGTGCGGCCGCGCGCCCTAGGCGCCGGAGATGGGCTCTGGACGGCGGCGGGTTGCTGGCACCTCGAGCGAGACACCCTGTGCGTCGTAATCGCAGCACTGCCGCCAGCCTCTGCGTGCGTGCGTGTGTCCGCCGCCTTATGCCTCCGCCCACCGCCTTCACGCGCCGGCATGTGCGCGTGTCGTGCGCAGGAGCGGGCGGGCTACTGCGCCGGCACATTGCGCGGCGCAGCGCGCTACGCCATCGACTCGGGCTCCGAGGTGTCGGGCAACCGGGCCGAGGGCGGCGACGGCGGCGCGATGCTCGTCACCGTGGGTCCCGGCTGCTTCAACGACACAGACCTGTCGCTGTCCATCACCATTGACAAGTGAGCAGGCGCGCTGCGGTCCGGCCTAGCCAGGCAGGCGCGCCCGACCGGCACGCTCGGCCCCGGCCTAGGTCCGCCCACAGGTCCGGTCCATGCCCGGCCATGCACAGCTCTAGGGTCCCGCTGGCGGCCCGGGTTGTTGCGACACCGGGGACGCGCACCGGGGACGCCGGGCAGCTGCTTACTGCAACAAGACGCGCATGCGCAGCGGCCACGACCGAGCGCACTTCGCACCTCGGCTCCAGAACGCCGTCCCTGGTGCTCTCCCTTGCTTAACCCACGCAACATGTCCTTGCTTTGCTCCATCCTTACCCAACGCAGTGCCACCGTTGCCAACAACTCGGCCGACGGAGTGGGCGGGGCTCTGGCCGTCTATCAAGCACGGCGCATGGCGGTGCGCCGGGGGCTGGGAGGGGCATGCGAGCAATGGCGGTGCGTCTTTGGCACCTGACGTGGGTCGCGGTGCGTCCATGCACGTGGGACGCCCAGCCTTGCCCAGTTGGGCCAGCTGTCTTCGCAACCCTCCTCGCCCCCACCTCACCCCACCGCGCAGGAGGAGAGCTCGCGGCCGCGGCAGCGCCGCCTGAACTTCACGCTGCGCGGCTCGCGCTTCTCGTCCAACTCCGCGGGCCGCTCCTCGCTGCGCTTCAGCCCCATGTCCTCGCTGGGTCCAGCCCTGGGCGGGGCGCTGTTCCTGTGGTCGCCCTGGCTCGTGGACCCCTTTGCACCCGGCCAGGATGACCCCTCGGTGCCCGCGACCGTCTTTCTGCCGCCCGCCTGCCGGCTGTCGGTGGCCGACTGCTCGTTCCGGGGCAACAGCGCGCAGGCGAGTGCGGCTGCTGAAGGCGATGGGGCATGGGGCTTGCGGGCTCGGTGCAGGGCCTGTGCGGTTGGGCACGGCGCTGTCGGGTCGGGTCGTCCCAGCTTGGCTCGTGCGCCCTGTAGGCCTGCGCACTGAGCCCGGCCGTCCTTGGGCCCCTCTTCCCTCCGCCAGGATAACGGCGGCGCTCTGGCCCTGGTGAACTGCGCCGCACACGTGGCGTCGTCATTGTTTGACGGCAACGCTGCCGGCGGCAGCGGAGGTGCCGCGGCGCTGCTTCGTGAGGCGGACGGAGCGCCGCTGCCGCTGGCGCAGCCGGACTGGGGCGCGCCGCTGCTGGGGCCGTGCGGCGGGTGGCCCAACCTCACAGAGGTCCTGGCGTCCCGCGCCGCGCCCGCTGCCAGGGCCCTAGCGCTGCAGCAGGGGCAGCAGCAGCAGGGGGAGGTGGCAGCCCGGCGGCCCGGCGGCGCCGCAGACGAGCCGCCGCCGCAACCCTCCTGCAACCCGTCTTGGCTGGTCATGGAGGAGACGAGACTGGTTGGCAACAGCGCCACGGAAAGCGGCGGCGGCCTGCAGGTCTCGTCGGGTGCCGGCGCTGTGCTGCGCAACTGCACGGTGTCGGACAACGCCGCAACAGCGCCGGAGCGTGGCAGCGGCGGCGGCGTGGCGGCAGCGGGCTGCGCGCTGCTGGCGCTGCTGGGGTGTGAAGTGGCGGGCAACTCTGCGGAAGGGGCCGGCGGCGGCTTGCTTGTGGAGGGCTGCGCGAGGCTGGTCATCGACAGCGGGCGCCTTGCGAACAACACGGCTGTCGTTCAGGGTGCGTGGGTGCATCCGATGCGTGCCTGTGCCTGGGCCCTTGCCTGCTGAGCGTGTGATGCATGCAAGTGCTGCGAAGTTCGCCGCCAGGTGTTGGGAGCTCCTGCTGCACCTTGCCCATGCCAGAACCTCTACGGCATGCCCCGTGGTCTGCTGCAGGTGGGGGCATGTTTGTGACGGCGACGCCTGGCGAGCTGCGGCAGGCAAACAGCGGCGGCGCCAACGGCCGTGCCAGCGCGACACTGGGCTTCATCAGCGGCGCTAGCTTTGCGGGAAACAGGGTCCAGGGCCTGCTAGTCAGGGCCGCCACCAGCACGAGCGCCCTGTCAGCTGGCGGCACCGCTTTCAGGCGCCGTGCCGCGGCCACCCAAGACGACGGCCCACCGGCCGCGACCTCGTCGCCGCCAGCGGTGTCCCTGTCAGTGCCGACGGCAGCCGTCGCAAGTCCTGTGGTGGCTGCGTTGGCGGACGCGGCTGGTGTGGGCGGCGGCATGGCGGTGACGGGACAGGTCGGTGGGCTGCTGTTGCTGCTACTTTGCTAACCACGCAGTCCCGCAACCCGCAGCCCAGCCGTTGAGCAACATGCTAAACACGCATACCAGCTGCACGAGCCCCCCATACATCTCCTCTCCCGCCTCCCGCCCTCTCGTGACACCCCGCCCCGCAAGGTGGCTCTGGCGGTCAGCGGCAGCGCCATGGCAGTGAGCAACTCGGCACGCCTGGGCGCGGCGGTGGCGTCGGCACAGGAGTGCTTGGAGCCGGGTGCGGTCGATGGCGAGGCCCTGGCTGCGGCTGTCAGGGCGTGGCTGCAGGCGAGTGGGCCAGGGCTGAGATACCAGCGCGGACTAGGGTCGATTCACTTATCACAGCGGCTGCACAGACCGCAGCCGTCTGCCTCACAGCAGCCAAAAAGCGCCACCGGCTGCTGCACCCACCCAGGCCGCACTCGGGCCGCAGCCAGGCCGTGGGCTGTTGCGGCCAACACCCACGTCCGTCCGCGGCATGTGCTGCCTACCTGCCTGCCTGCCTGCCTGCCTGCCTGCCTGCCTGCCTGCCTGCCTGCCTGCCTGCCTGC
>BDDC01001144.1:6505-32507 GCA_001662425.1 Chlamydomonas sphaeroides
TGCCGCCAGGCCATTTGCCATAGCGGCCGCCAGGCCAGCTGCCATAGCGGCCGCCAGGCCAGCTGCCGTAGCTGCCGCCAGGCCAGCTGCCATAGCTGCCGCCAGGCCATCTGCCATAGCTGCCGCCAGGCCATGTGCCATAGCTGCCGCCAGGCCAGCTGCCATAGCGGCCGCCAGGCCAGCTGCCATAGCGGCCGCCAGGCCATCTGCCATAGCGGCCGCCAGGCCAGCTGCCATAGCGGCCGCCAGGCCAGCTGCCATAGCTGCCGCCAGGCCATCTGCCAGGCCATTGCCTTGCGCGCTGCCCCGTCCGCCGCCCGGTCCGCCCAGGTCGGCTACCTGTCGGTGGGCCGCCAGCTTCGGCAGTGGATGCCCATCTTCGTGTACGCCTTCCCCGTCACCGGCAGCGCCGCGGCGGGGCTGACCCTGGGTGAGAGGAACCGGGCAGCTGCAGCTGGCGGTCCGCAGGCGCTAACGATGGGGGGCCGCACCCGCCACCTGCAGCGGCCAGGCGCCCTGGCTAGGGGGCGACGTGGCGGGCCCACAGCAGGCGCCGCATGGCAGGCAGGCAGCAGCCAGCGGCGGCGCGCTGCGTGCTGCTGCTGCTGCAGTGCCCCGACGCGACCCCTCCCGCATCCCCGTCCCCTCCGCAGCGGGGCTCCTGCTGGAGCCCGTGAGCCTCACAGGCGCCGGCAGGTGGGGCCGGCGGATGTGGTTGCATCGCACGTGTCGTACGACTCTGACCGGACACTGTCGTACGCAACACGTGGGCACGGGGGCCCCCACCCTCTGCACCTTCAAATGCCATCCTGCGCTCCCGCACCCCTCCCCGCCTGCCCTCTCCTGCCGCCCCCTGGCTGACCCAGCGCGGGCGTGTTCGGCTGGCTGCGCTCCGCCCGCGCCGCCCCCTGGGTGCTGTACCTTGCGCTGGGGCCCGGGCTCGTGGGCCACACCGGTGAGGCCAGCCTGGCGGCATGAAGGGGGGCGCCGGGGTATGGGTGTCGCGTCGGCCTTTCCACACAATCAACGCGGAGGGGCCGCAGCAGTGGCGCCAGCTCTGTGTAGCCACGCCGACCGCCGCATCCGACCTCGGGGTCTGGGAACGTACGGTACCACCCCGCCCACGCGCCCCCCTGCACCTGTGTACCCGGCTCCCGGGGCCCAGCATCGTGTGCACCTGATCGCCCTCCGGACAGTGCCCTTGCCGGCACCCACTCCGCCGGCGCTAACCCTGGACTCGTCCCGGATGTGACCCTCCTTCCCTCCCTTCCCACGCCCCGGCCAGGCTTCAACACGCTGCTGCGCTACCTGTCGCCGCTCACAGTGGCTCTGGCCTTCCAGATGGAGCCGCTGGTGGGGCCCAGCAGTGGTAGCAGCCGGCCTGTGGGCTCAGTTGAAGCTAGAGACATGATGCCAAGGACGCGTGGAGCCAATGATACCTCGGGCGGGGGCGGATTAGGACTGGGGCCGCGTGTCCTGGAGCGAGTTAGTCGCACAGCTGGTCACTCGGTCTCATGGACCAGGGACGCACAGACAGGCGCCTGCCCAGCCGCCGGGCTCGCGCGGCGCGGCCCGCTGTCCTCGTCATGCCTCCACCCCGCCCCGCGCCCCCGCTCCGCATAATGCCAGCCCGCGCTGCGCGCCTGCTGCCCAGGACCCGACCGCCCTCACCGCCCGCGCCTTCCGCCACCACTGCTCGGGCCCCTGCGTCCCCGCAGGTCGGGTCTCTCATCGGCTGGGCCGCCGGCGTCATGGCCCCTCCCGGGCCCCTGACCTACTTGGGCGGCGTCCTGGTGGTGGCGGCCACGGGCTGGGTGACGGCGGCGTCGGCGGCGAGGGAGCGGGCCGAGGGCGCGGCGCTGGCGGAGCGGCGGCGGGCCGAGGTGGAGGCGCTGGGCGCGGTGGCGGGGCCGGCGGAGTGGCCGGCAGGGGCGGCGGCAGGGGCGGCGGCGGGGCGGGAGGGGGGAGGGGAGGGGGGAGTGGGGGAGGGGGAAAGGGGAGAGCGGGTGGGGTTACTGTCGGGGGCGGCGGCGGGGCGGCGACGGGAGGCGGACGACGGGGTGTGAGGCGGCGGGTGTGGCCGCGTGGTGGAGCGCACTGCAACGTTGCTAAGGGACGGCCCGATATGACAACCCTGCGTACAGACCATACGACGAGACGGCAAGGCTGGCGAGAGGGCTGAGAGTTAGCGGGGCAAGAAGGCTCACAGACCCCCGACGTATCAGGGGTACGGCAGTTGCGTCACCGTCCCTGTGATACGCACATTCCCATGGGTAAGCGTACCCCTCATACAGTATCCAACACCAAACAACCATCACCAGCGACAGGCTGCTATTGAACCCGCGTAGATAGCAGTCCCTTGAACTCGCGTTTTTGTGCGCAACGTCATTTTGGCCTGGTGGTTTAACTAGCAAAGCGCCGCGATGGCGCGACAGCTGATGTCGGGTGTCGGACAGCAACGTGCGAGCCCAGCCTCGTCACGGTGTTCGCGAGGCCAGCGCGTTCTGTCGCGGCCGCTCCCGCCACTCAACGCCAACGCCCCTGCCGTCGCGGAGAAGCGCACAGAGCCGCTGACCAAGCAGGAGCTAGTGGACCACTTGAAGTCGGGATGCAGGCCACGGAGTGCTTGGAGGTGGGGCTCTGCGTCGCGGTCCCCACAAGATCGAATAGTGCCTCGCTTGCCTCCTTCAGCTGGGCTAAACGTTGCTTGTCCGCCGCTATTCCGTGTGGCACGCATTGCCGGCAGCAGAAAGCCCTCCGAAGCAACCGGAGACATTGCATGCACGCAGGATTGGCACCGAGCACGAGAAGCTCGGCTTCAACCTCAAGGACAACAGCCGCATGAGCTACGACCAGATTGCGCAGGTGCTGCGGAAGCTGGAGTCCCGTTTCGGTTGGGACCCTATCATCGAGGATGGCAAAATCATCGGCGTCCAGCTGGACGGCCAGAGCGTCACCCTGGAGCCCGGCGGCCAGTTCGAGCTCAGCGGAGCCCCCGTTGACACCATCCACAAAACCTGCGCCGAGGTTAACAGCCACCTGTACCAGGTGAGGCCCCCGCCGCCGCACCTACCCCCTACCACCGCCGCGTGCCGCATGTGTTTTGCGCTCCTCCGTCCTACTCCCCGCTTCCCCTCCCACCCCACCGACTGCACGCACACCATGGCCACCTCCTGCCGCATTACACGTACCCTGACGAATAACCCCGCCTAATCCGCCGCAGGTCAAGGCCATCTGCGAGGAGCTGCAGTGCGGCTTTCTGGGGGTCGGCTTTGACCCCAAGTGGTCCATCCCTGAAATCCCTGTCATGCCAAAGGTACGACACACTGCCGTACCTGAGGCTGGGGCAGCCTGTGGGATAGGCAGGTACAGGCAGGCCCACCGGAAGACAGGTGCCTCGATGAGGCGGCAACTCGGCAGGTGTCCTGAGCAGGCAGCGGGGCTGAGTTGCGGCAGCGCCCTTGCCGCACGCACGGGCACGGCAGCAGTAGCGGAGCACACCGGGGCAGAGTGTGCGCACATGTCAGCACGAGACAGCGGGGGGTGGCGAGCAATGGGGGCGCGAGCTCCCCTGGGGTGCATCGCCTACCCAGGAGCGGCTGGGCACCCTGCCGCGCTGCACGAGGGGCTGCCCATGCTCATGCACTGCCCTTCCCTCGCCCCTTCGTGCGCTTCCCGTTGACCGCCCCAACCCCGCCCCTCCCGCCCCTCCCCCTGCAGGGCCGCTACGCGCTCATGAAGGCCTACATGCCCACCGTGGGCTCCATGGGCCTGGACATGATGTTCCGTACCTGCACCGTACAGGTACGGCAGCGGTGGCGGCGGCGCGTACGGCATGTGGAGGGGCCATAAGGGGAGGGGCCTCGACGGGTGTTTCCGGCGGCGGCACCAGCAGCCGTGGAGGGAGAGCGGCGTGCCCAGGGGGCAGCACGCGTCGCGCACCGGCAGCGTGCCTGGCAGGGCCCTGCGGCAGTGGGGTCTTGGCGGTACGCCAAGGAGCGCTGTTGCTTGCAGCCATGACAGGCGGTGGCAGCGGTTGGGTGGTTGCTGGGCCCATCTAACGTCCGGGCGGGTGAGGGGCGGCGCCAAGGGCCAGGCGGGGGCCGCCTGCCCTCACGGGTGGGGACGGCGGCTCAGACCTCGCCCAGCCCCGGCCCCTCGTGGGACCTGCACGCCGTTCGCGCCGCGCCCCTCCACCGTCGTGCGCCCCAGCCCCCTTCGCCCACCTGGGCCTGGGGTTGGAGTAACGCGATGGGTAACGCGACACAACATGCCCACGGGTTGGTTGCCTCCCCGATCGCCACACCGGCCCCGGCCCCCCAGGTCAACCTGGACTTTGAGTCGGAGGCGGACATGCTGGAGAAGCTGCGGATAGGGCTGGCGCTGCAGCCCATCGCGAACGCGCTGTTCGCCAACTCGCCCTTCAAGGAGGGCAAGCCCACGGGGTGAGGGCGCAGCAGGGCGGGCAGGCGTGGTGCGGCACAGCGGACTTGACCATGTGTCCGATAGATTCACTCTGTGTCAGATGCGAGGGCTGAATGGTTTGTCCCACTGGATGTGTAAGCGCCAGGGCCTGAGTGCGGGCGCGCTGTTCGGAGCTGCGGCGTGGGTCCGGTTCTGGGGTTGGGACAGCAAGGCCTGCTGAGGAGGGCACGCACACTCCATTGAGCAAGGGTACAGGTGGCGGCCAGGGAGAAGCGCGTCGCTCCCATCCCTGTCCTCGCTCCCATCCCTGTCCTCGGTCCATCTGCCACGCTGCCGCCCGCCCCCGCAGCTTCGTGAGCTCCCGCGGCCACGTGTGGACGGACGTGGACGTCAAGCGCACCGGCAACCTGCCCTTCATGTTCGAGCAGGGGGCCGGCTTCGAGGCGTGAGCACGGGGAGGGGGGGGGAGCAGGGCCGCAGCGGGTCGGGGAGCTGGGCAGGGCCGTCGGGCCACGGGTGCCATTGTGCAAGGCCACGTGATGTGGGACGGAGGGCGAGATGTGTCAGGGGTGGCCCGTGCAGTGGCGGGGCTATGACTTGTAGCTGGCGGCGGAAGGGAGGCACGGCAGGGGACAAGGGCGGTAGCGGTGGGAGTGTCCCGGCGGCCGCCGTTCCGCTACCGGGCCCTGTATCCCATGCACATATGCTGGCCGCTTTCCCTCCCCTCCACCCTACCCCTACCCCCAGCTACGTGGACTACGCCATGGACGTGCCCATGTACTTTGTGTACCGCGACGGGCGCTACGTGAACGCGCTGGGCCAGAGCTGGCGGGACTTTATGAAGGGCAAGCTGCCCGCGCTGCCGGGTGAGGCCGGAAGGCGGGACGGGGGCAGGGCAAGGGCGGGGGAGACGTGTGTATGCGCGCGCGGCTCGGTGCGAGTAGAGCTGGCCGGCGCAGCAGGGCCAAGCGGGCGGAAGGGCAAGGGGCGCCATTCCTCCCCTGCTGCCCTCTGGCCGCGTCATCGTCCGTCATCCCATGCCCTGACCGCCCACCTCCCGTCAACCACACACTCAACGCCCACCAACCACCGCAGGCGAGTACCCCACCATGGCTGACTGGGCCAACCACCTGACCACCATCTTCCCCGAGGTACGGCGAAGGGCCGTCGTGACGGTGTCGGTGTGGGAGCTCATGAAGCCTGCAGGTCGGCAGCATCCATACCAGCGGCGACGGCCGCGGGCGGAGGGTCGGTCATTAGCAGGCCACCCCGCCCCAAGGCAGGGCAGGCGCGCCGCCTCCAACCCCATACACCCATACCCGCAACCACACCTTTCCCGCAACCCCGCACGCCACCCCAGGTCCGGCTCAAGAAGTTCCTGGAGATGCGCGGCGCCGACGGCGGCCCGTGGCGCATGCTCTGCGCGCTGCCGGCGCTGTGGGTGGGCCTCATCTACGACGCCGAGGCGCAGCGCCAGGTGGGGCGCCGCCGCCGCCGGCCGCAGCAAGGACTGGACTGGCAGCCAGGGGTCCTGCCCCCGCAGTCGCTGCGAGCCTCCTCCGCCAGGGAGCCCAACCTGGCGCACGCAAGAGGCCGGACCTGCGCCAAGCGTGCCGCGGCCGCAGTGCGGTCGCAGCCAGCCGCACGATTGGGCGGTGCAGCCCCTGGCGGTGCACCCGCCTCGCTGCCCCGTGTCGCATCCCTCGTGCCCTGCCCCCAGCCCCAACCCTCACCGCCCCGCTCCTCCCCTCCTCTCCCCAGGCCCTGGCGCTCATCTCGGACTGGACCCCGGCGGAGCGCGACTACCTGCGGACCGAGGTCACGCGCTACGGGCTGCGGACGCCCTTCCGCAGCGGCACCGTGCAGGACGTGGCCAAGCAGGTGGGGGCGACAGGCTTGTCGCACAAACAAGGAGCGGGGCCGCGGGGCCGGGGCGTGTGTTTTTCGCGCTGCCGCTCCATCGGCGCCATGCAGCCTGCCCACGGCGCCGACCGCCTGTGCCCGCACCCGCCTTGACCTGCTGCGCCCCGCTCCGCCCGCACGACCCTCCCCGTCGCGACCGCAACCAGGTGGTGGCCATTGCCCGTGGCGGTCTGGAGCGGCGCGGCCTGGATGAGGCCAGCTTCCTGAAGCGCCTCGAGATCATTGCGGACACGGGGCTCACGCAGGTGCGGGAGGAGGTGGGGGGTGGGGAAAGAGGGCGCGTGTGCGCGTCAGAAGCCCGCCTGCCTGTCCCCTGCCTGGCTTTCAGCCGATGCGGGCGCATGGTGAAGTTTGCGAACGGATGCGGTGCCAGTAGATCAGATGAGCGCTGAACAACCACGCAAACCCTTGGGTCCCCAGGCTGACCACCTGCTGGAGCTCTACGAGACCAAGTGGCAGCGCTCCGTGGACCCCCTGTACACCGAGTTCATGTACTGAGACAGCCCTTGGGGCGGGCGAGGGGCGGGCGCTCTGACGTACTGACTGGCGGGGGCGGCGCCGTACCGTACGGCACCGCATGCAGCCGCGCGGCGCCACGTGCCGGGGGCTGGCGGGGTGCGGGCGGCGTTTGGAGGTTTGACGCCACGACTTGAACCTTCAGCTGACATCTGACCCGTCGCGTTACCTTTCGCCGGAGATTTGACCATTCACCTGATCTTTGATCTGACCATTCGCGTAGTAGGATGCTTGCGTGGGAGGGCGTGGCGGCTAGGTAAAGGCTAGCGTGAGGGGTGGGGCGCGGGCCCCCTTAGCGACACGCTGGGGGGGGGGGCCCGACCAGGCGTTGGATGTGCGGCGGGTAGCCTGGCGGAGGCTGGGGGTTGTGTGACAAGCCTAGCGATCGCCAGCGGTCGTGTTGAGCCCAGCGAGGGACATTGCAGGGGTCGTGTATGATCGGGCGGTGTGGGCAAGGGCCATGCGCTGCTCCTGCCCGCAGCACGGCCTGTGCGTGGATGTGGGATTGCGAGGGTGCCTGTTGGGCCTGTGGGCGCAGCCAGGCAGTTGTGAGGGCGCAGGGGCACTGGCTGCTATCATGGTGGGGCCGGGGCCGCAGGGTTACTGCGAGTAGGCTGAGAGACCAGCGCTGCGTTGGCACGAGAGTGAGCCCGTCCGTTGTCGGCTGTTTGTTTATCGGCCGTCCAGCTAGCCAACAGCGCCTCGGGTTGTTTGGTAGTGCTGGTGGCGCTGCTGGTGCGGCGCCTGGCAGTGGCGGTGGGGGTGAGGCGGCGCAGCGCAGGCCCCGGCCCTGGCGTCGGCGTTGGCGGCCGCAGGCGTACGCGCGCGGCGGGCGTGCACTGCGCGCGAGCGGCCTCGGTGTAAACTTTGCGACTGCGGGGATCTGGCCAACTGCCGCCGCCACACCACCGTCCTACGTAGGGACTGCTCCAACAGCAGAAACCCGTGTCACGGGCCGCTTGCGCTGCGCGCCCGGCTGGGTGGGTGCTGACACGATCCGCGTCACCCTGCGGCCCTGGGGCCGCGGCTGCCTGGCAACGGACGTGTCCGCACCAACACCAGCCGCCGCCTCGAGTGGCTTCCACTCAGAACATCATCAACCCATGCTGCTGCCGCCTGCTCCTCCCTGCCTACCGCCCGGTCGGCCCTCGAGCCCGCGTTCCGTCAAACAACGCCCCACCAGGAGGCCCCATCTGCGCCCCACCGCCTCCCATGGGGGCGCCAAGCGGGGCACGCGGGCTGCCCTCGCACTCGCCCCAATCACGCCTAGCGCACAGCGCCCCCCCTCTACCTCGCTGGCACGGGCGCCCCGGCCGCGCCGTTGCCCACCCCGCAAGCAAGCACCACGCGTCCAACCTCCTGCCACATCTGCGCCGCCGCCTGGCCCTCCTGCCCCTCCCCGCCCCCGCCCAGGCGCACCGCGTGTCATGCCCCAGCGCCGCCCCCAGCTGCCCCCGGCCCCGCCCCGCCCAGTCCTCGCCCTGCTCAACTGAAGCTCCACACCCTCCACCCGCTCCGCGTGCTCCGTCCTTCGCCCCGCACCGGCGGCCAGCACACCGTGTCAGTCGCCTGCCCCCGCCTGCCCCTGCTGCCCCCCGCCGCCGAAACGTGTCAGCCCCCTGCACCCACTGCATCAGTCCCCTGCCCCCGCCGGCCCCTGCTGCCCCCCGCCGCCGAACACGCTCCACAGCGCCACGGTGGTGTCCCGCGAGGCGGTGGCCAGGGTGTGGCTGGCGGGGCTGAAGGCCAGCGCCGCGACGCCGGAGGAGTGGTACTGCACCGGTATGGCGCGGGGCGGGGAGCAGTCGCTGTCAAACGGTCCGACGTGTAACTCTGTACGGGGTTGCGGAGCTCGTGGGGAGGGGGCGGGCTTGTACAGCCACGCGTCGTGCGCGCCCCGCGGTGGAACCCGCCCCCGCCACACGCCCTTCCCACCTGCAGCACCGCCAGCAGCTCCCTCCGCCTGCGCGCAGGGCAGCGGCCGCAGTCACACGGCACCGCGCGCAGCCACAGACGCAACGCGTCGCGCCAAGTACCACACCGCACGCAGCAGCGCTGGCCGCCATGTGCCCCAGCCCCCAGGCAGCCCGCCGCGAGCCCCACCTGCACGAGTACAGCCGCGTGCGGCCGTCCCAGCAGCCCGCGGCGAACAGCCGGCCGTCGGGCCGCAGCGCAACGCAGCCCACGCCCGGCTCGCGCAGCCGAGGGGGCGCGGCGGCGGCGGCGGCAGAGCTGGCGGCGGAGGATGGCGCGGAGCGGCGGGAGGGCGCGGGCGGCGGCGGCGGCGGGGCCAGCGGCTGCGCGGCCTCGGGCCGGACCTGGCAGGGCGGGTGGGTAGGGTCGCGGCGTGCGGGGTGGCATGCAGGGCGGAGTGAGGGTTCGTGGCATGCAGGGCGGCCACCGCCACACGCCCTGGCGCCCTGCTGCCCGCTCCCTTCCCTCGCCTGCACGCCCCAAGCCCGGCCCCCACCTGCAGGTATCCGATGAGGTCGTCCGCCGAGCCCGACACCAGCTCGTACGCCCCACCTCCGCCTCCCCCTCCCCCTCCCCCTCCCGCTCCTCCTGCCCCGCCCTCCCCCCGCCCGCCGCCGGCGCCGGCGCCTGCCCCCGAGCCGCCCGCTGGCTGCTGCCCGTGCCGCCTGCTGCCCCGCGCCGCCAGCGGCGCCACGTCCAGCGCCATGACGGGCTCGCCGTGCACCCGGCGCTCCGCCAGCGGCCGGCCGGGGCTGCGCAGGTCCCACAGCGCCACAGCGCCGTCCTCGTAGCCCACCGCCAGGTGCCGCGGCGCATGGGCGTCAGCGTCGGAGGTGCCGGAGGCTGCCGAGGTGGGTGGGAGGGGCGCTGGGGGTGGGGAGGAGGCGGGCTGGGAGGAGGACGCGGCGGAGGGACGGGCGGCGGCGGCGGATGCGGACGCGGATGGGGATGGGGAGGAGCCGGGTGCCTGCTCCTCGTGCTCGTGCTGCTGGCGGCCGAGGGGCTGCCGGGGCGGTGGCGTCAGGAAGGCCAGGGCCATGGCCATGCCGTGCTTGGTAGCGCAGCCGTCCTGGCGCAGCCGCAGCCCGCACGAGCGCGCCGGCTCCTGCACAGCCGAAACGGGGAGGCGCAGGCGCTGGCGTCAGGCTCACGCCCCGGCTTGCGGCCACCGCGAGCGCCGCCTGCTCATGACGCCCACCCCACAGGCACACGGCGCCCGCAGGCCCCACCCGGGCCAAGCCGCAGCCTGGCCCGCACAGCGCCCGCCGGCCCTGCGCCTGCGGCCCCTCCCGGGCGACGGGCCGCAGCCGGCCACGTGGGCCCCCTGGGTCCTTCCCTCCCACACGAACCCTGCCGCATCCCCCTGGGCCGCCCCGGGCCCCACCTGCGGGCGCCACAGGGCCACCTCCGCGGGGTCGTCGTCGGCGCACGCCAGCCACAGCTCCTGGCGGCAGCGGGGGCGCACCGGCCGCGGCGTGCGGCAGGGGCGGGGGTGGCTGGGTGGAGGGGCGGCGATGACGGCAAGGGTGCTGCGGTTGATGGGGTCGTCGCGCGGCGTGGCAGGGGCCCGCCGGCTAAGCGCGTGGGGCGAGGGGCGGGCGGCGGTGGCTTGTCCGCCACACCGCGTGCTCACGGGGCTGCCTGCCCCGTGTGGCCTCACACGCCACGCATGCGTCGCCATGGGCGCGCGCCACACCGCCCGCTGCCCCCTGGTGCCCGGTGCCCCCTGGTGCAGGCGCCGCAGGCGCGTTGGCTAGATCCCACCATCGCCCAGCATCGCCGCAGAGCCCCACCCGGAGGCTCCGAGTCGCAGGCGGCGCTCCGCCGGCCCCGGCCCCGGCCCCAGGCCCGGCTGCTGCCGCTGCGCCCGTGCCGGCGGCCGGCTGCTGGCCGGGGGGCGCCCACACGGCGCAGCGGCAGAAGTTAAACGACTGCGCGCGGCGCTCCGCCAGCGGTCGCGAGCTGCGCGGACGGGGCCCGTGAGGGGGGCGGCCGGGGGGGGGCGTGAGCAGCGCGGTGCAGGGCCAGGCCGCGGCCACCACTGCTGCTGCTGCTGCTGCTGCTGCAGTTGGCTTGGGTGGACGCAGCTCGGAGGCGCGTGTTGTTGTTGTTGTTGTCGGTGGGGGTGGGGGTGGGGATGTGCACGCGCCGCACCTGTCCAGGCCGCCCTCCTGGTCCAGGCCCCACAGGCGCACGCAGCCGTCCCTTCCCTGTCTGGCGGGGTGCGGGGGAGGAGGCACGGCGGCCGCCGGGCGTGACGGGAGCCCAAGACGGACGGCCGACACGCTGCGCAGTGGCCAGGCACGCGGCACGAGGATGCGGGCAAGGCACGAGGGAAGCGGAGAAGGGCGCGTGTGGAGCGGGGGGTGGGCGGGATGCAGTGTCAAGGTTGGGGTCCTTGGGTTGAGCTAGGCCCTGGGGAGGCAACCGGGGCGAGCGAATGCGCGGGACCGGCGGCGTCTGTAGCCTGGGGTGGCGCTGGCAGGCGCTGGGTGCGGCGAGGGGGGGGGCGAGCAGGGCCGCTGGCCGCGTGGGCTTACGTGACCAGGGCGGCGTATGCGGGTAGGCACGCGAGCTGCAGCATGCCTGCGTTAGTGTCATGCAGCCTGCGAGCGAGTCCGCGGGTTTGGGAGGCAGTTGGTAGCGCGTTGGCCAGATGGTTGGTCGGCAGCTCGGGCGTGCGCTGGCGCTGGCAAGTGGGGTGGCAAAGGCGCAGGCCACCTGGCGGCTGGCAGGGGTGGCGGCGGGGAGGTAACCTCACCTGGCGGTGCTTGCCGTGCGGCATGACTGGAGATCCCAGAGACGGACTTCGCCGTTGCTGTCGCTGCGCGGTCCAGCAAGCGGGTGCGCGCAAGTAGGGTCCGCGCGAGGTGTTGATTACACAGGAGGGGCGGTGGTGCATGCTGTGGTAGGCGGCGCACCCGGTGAAGAGGTGCTCCTCGGAGAGGAAGGCCAGGCTTTGGACTTCGCCGTGGTGCCCACGCAGTACGTGCACCGGGTCCACACGCGCCATGATTGGTCTGCAGTGCAGTCAATTGTTTAATCTAATTCCCCTTGTCCCCGGCTGCTGGCGGCCGAGGCAGCGACGGTGCGTCAGTGTGTCTATTTCGCATTTGGCATCCCCGCGAACCGCGCCCGAGCTAAAACCTGACACGTTCGATGAGTCTAACAATTGTTGCGGGGCGTGGCTGTGCAACCAGGGGTTGGGCGGGCACCTTCCTTGGGCCCTGTGCCGACCGGCCCATGGCGCCGGTAAGACGAGCATCGACCACCCTGCGAGACCGAACAAGTGCTCTGCACCAGCATTTAAAGTACTCGATTGTGTTCTGTATCTGCTGCTGCACCACCTACTTGCTTTACACGCGGGGTCAACTAAGCCTTCGTCGTGAGCATTCTTCCCTAAACAGCTGATGCTCTATCACCGCCCCCTATGTGAGCAGGCTAGGAGTAGGCAACCGGTGCCATAGGTGCCTGCACCGGCTTTTCCTACAGTGGGCAGCAGAGACATCAGACGACAAGCCCAGCGGCAGCGGCAGCGGACTAATGGGCTGCGCCAGCAGCACGCCGAATGTTGACGATGTGCGGCAGCAGACGCCTGTGCAGCAAGCGAAGCCGGCTCCGACGCCGAAGGCAGTAGAGCCTGCACGGTGGGCAGCGTGGAGTTGCATGTCCGCTTAGCGTGCGCAGCCTTGCAACCCATGACCCAGCCGTATCGCGAGAAGGTGTGGCTGTCCTTCAACAGCCGCATGAACATGTGCGCAGGCTTGAGCCCAAACCAGAGGTGCCGAGCACCAAGCCCTCGGACGTCGTCGTGGAGAAAGCGACGGTGCGGCTGCAGGGCATCTGTCAGCACGATAACTCTGTGTCCTCGCGTGCATTGTCTCAACGTTGTTCCCCTCCCGCAGAGCATCAATCGAGGGCATCCCGACGCTACAAGCGGGCCCCTCCAGCACGGGAACCATGCACCATCAGGAGCTCAGCAGGGTACAAAGCTCCGTCGTGCGGCTGCGGGATCGGAGGTGAGAGCCTTAAGTTGGAAATGGTCGGCTAGCGCAGGGAGCCAATGCTTGTCCCATCGCACGCTATGCAGGCTGTAAGAGACCAAATCAGGAAGCTTGCCGTGGGAGGGCCGCAAGCGAAGGAGGAGAAGGAGAAGATTTACGAAGTCAGCGACTCAGAGGATGAAGAGCTCGAAGACGACCCACTCGAGCGGTGCGAACGGCTCTTCGGGGACAGGGGTCTGCCTCATGAAAACCTAGGTCTGCCGCGGGCTGTACCTGACCCGTTCCAATGGCCTCCATGTGTTGCGTAGGGCGACGTTGTCCGGCGACTGGTACAAGCCCCAGGAGGTCACGGACGCGATCCTGGAGGCACTTAAACGCAACTTTGTCTTCAAAGGCATCCCGCAGAACCACCTGGTCGAGGTGCGTCGTGCCATCGGCAACTCCCGGTGCAACATGCCGCATGTCGCCATACCGACCCGCTGCTGCCCGCCGTGCAGGTTGTGGGCCGCATGTACGGCATCAGCTTCAAGTCAGGGGCTATCGTCCTGCAGCAGGGCGCTTTACCAAAGCAGGATGACTGCATGTACTACTTGCAGTCGGGCGAGGCTGAGGTGGTCATAAGCGGTGGCGCCGACGCCGCCAGCAAGAACCACGGCGAGGAGCGCAAGGTGGACGGCCACACGGTCCGCATCCCACAGAAGCCCGGGTGGCTCTTCGGTGATGTGGCACTGCTCTTCCACTCACCGCGTACCGCCTCCGTGGTGGCAAAGACCAACATCACGGTCTGGGCCATGGACCGGCGAACGTTCCTCAAGTTCGTCATGAAGCACGCGCAGGGTGCCCGCGCGCTGCGCTTCCTGCGCAAGCTGCCGCTGCTGAAGGGTCTGTCGGACAACGACCTTATCCGGGCAGCGTCGCGCATGCCCCAGCGCATGTACGAGGACGGCCAGCCGCTGATCCGCATCGGCGAACGTGGCGATGAGCTGTTCCTCATCCGCTACGGCAAGGTGCGCCCAGCGGCTCCGTGGGACTCGCTGGGAGACCACCTGTGCAATGTGCCAGTGGGATGTTGATGCGCCGACATAATACCCTGGGAGCATCACGCGGCGTGCTCCGCAGCGTCTAGCGCGACATGACCGTAGTGCCCCACACGGGGCCTGTACTGCTGCGGACAGTACCCGGCACCTAGCACACCCCGCACGCGCCGAATGCCGCGCCCGCAGGTCCGAGTCTTCCGGCCCGACGGCAACGGCGGGCGCGTGGAGGTGGCGGTGCTGGGCCGCGGCCAGTTCGTGGGCGAGCGCGCTGTTATCAACGACAAGCTGCGCAGCGCGGATTGCGTGGCGCAGGGCCAGGTGCAGGTCAGTACCTCACGACCCTCTACCGGATGCCGGACAGGGCAGCGCACGCGGATGGCGGTGTGCGTTTTAAACCACCTTGTTGCGGCTGCCGCCCAGTCACGAAACTGGCCTTCCACCCGCTGGCGCTCAGCATAGTGCCCGTGGCGCATGGACCGCATGCTGACAAGGGGCGTCGGAATGCCATGATCGCTGCGTCCTGTCAGGTGGTGGTGCTCAAAAAGCGGGAGTTCATGGACCTGGACAACCCGCTGCTTGCGTGGATGCTCGACTATGACGCGGTGTCGGCCGTCATCAGGGTAGGGCGAGCGCGCAGGGGCTCGGCGAATAATACACATCGCCTGCGGCAGGCGGGGCAGGCGGCCGGACCGGGGTGAAGGGGTGTGCCCGCCCCTTGACGCCGCTGTTGCATTCCTGGATTGTCGCGTAACCATAGCCGAACAGAGCAGCTGGCACGGGCGCACGTCCCACGCCTTCCCCGGATCCCGCGTTTTCAGGTGCTGTCTGGTCTCGCCGACGTTGCCCATCTGTCGCGCCACAGCAGCGCAAGATATCTGTCCGCAAGTTGCAGTTATGACCCTCTTCCCTCTCCGTCTCACCCGTGCAGTCGCTGCCGCAGTTCAAAGGCCTGAAGCAGGAGCAGATGGAGAACATCCTGGACCGCTTCGACGCGCGCGAGGAGCTGATGCAGGGCGACGTCATCCTCAACCAGGGAGACCCGGTGCGGTGCTGGAGCTGGGCTGGGAGGGGATGTATCACCCACCCGCGCTGCAGATGGGCGGGAAGTACAGGGCAGAGGGCAAGCGCGTGTGGCTCTGCAGCCGGTGCAGTACCCAGGAATTGGTTGCGAGCTGCGCACGAGTGTACCGGGCACACAGGTCACTCAAACGGTCTGCGCATCTCCCTGGCCCACCCCCGTCCCGGAACCCTCCCTGCCTCGTTACCCGTTGCCGCAGCTCGAGAAGGTGTACGTGGTGAAGATTGGCGAGATTGCGATCTTCCGCAACGGCGAGCAGGTCGACGACCCGGCCTTTGTGCACGAAATCGCGGGGTTCTCGTACTTCGGCGAGACCTCGATCACGCAGCCGGTGCCGCCCAAGTGCCCCTACACCATTAAGGTGGCCTCAGAGGGCCTGCACCTCCTGGCGCTACCCAAGCGGTGCGTCGGGGCCTGCCACTCCGCCCGGGGAGGATGGCTAGGCGCCGCACGGGGGAGGGCCAGGGCGCGCCGGAGGACACGCGTGCTGCCTGCTGCCTGCTCCCCTGCCATGCTGACTCGCCTGGCCTGCCCCGTCCGCCTTGGCGCGCCGGCCCCGGCCTTCCCCCACGCGCAGGCAAGTGGACTCGTTCCTGGGCCGCGACACGGGCCTCAAGAACGACGAGGCCGTGGTGGCGGCACTCAAGAAGAGCACCTTCCTGGCCGCCATGACGGAGCCCGAGGCCAAGGAGCTGCTCAAGAGCTGTGAGGTGGCCACCCACAACCCGGGCGAGGTCATTGCCGTGGCTAACAGCTCCGTCACCAACAAGATCTTCCTCGTCAAGTCCGGCGAGGTGCGGAGCGGAGGGCTCGCTGAGGGTGTGTGATACAGGCCTGCCTGCCAGCGGAACGGTCCTCCGCCCTATTTCCCTTGACGTGCCTCCATATCCCCGTGGGCGCTACCTTCAGGTGATGGTCGTGGCCGCGGACCTGGCGCTTCCCGACACGGGCGAGGTTGACGTCCGCAAGCTGGCAGGCAGCGAGCGGCAGCGGCTGCTGGCGGGCAGCCTGTTCAACGACAAGGCGCTCAACAGCCCCGAGACCGCCAGCCTGGAGGCCAGCCTCGTTGCAGCCACCACGTGCAGCATCATCACCTTCACCACCAGCGATGTGGAGAAGGTGCGGGACCGGGGACGGGGGATAGATACGGCAGCCACGGAGCAAGGCGAATCGGTTGCATGCGTGTAGGCGGGCAGTGGGGTTCAAGGAGGCCAGGCTTCCGGCGCAGATGCTCGGGGGGTCCGATGGGCTTCCTCAAGTTTGCTTGCGGCAGGCTGCTCAACTTATCCTTCTTTCCGCCGGTGTCTGCAGGTCATGGGCGGCCGGGCGACGAGCCGCAGCCGCAACGCCATGCCAGGGGCAGGGGCCGAGGAGCGCAGGTTCCCCAAGGTGCGCTGAAAAACGGCGGAGCGGGATGTAGTGTGGCGCTGCGGTAGTTACAAACAGCATGCAGGGAGAGGAGACACGTCATAGCGCTGCGTATCTTTGACCGATGCCCGCACTCTATGGGGCTTCAGCGTTATGCCGTCTGAGGGGCACTGGGGCGCGTACCAGCGCATCACAGCGGGACAGCACACACGCTCTTCGCGATTGACGCAGCAACGTTCCGGCGCGTCACAGGCAAAGCACAGCCCTAGAACGTAGCCCAGACTAGGCCTGCCTCTCACGGTGGCCGCTGTCCCCTGCATCCCTCAGGTCAAGTTCGTGGACCTGGAGTTCCACCGCATCATCGGCACGGGTCAGTTTGGCCTGGTGCGCGTGGTGCGCAACACAAAGACCAACGAGGTGTACGCGCTCAAGGTGGGCGTGACGGCGCTTGAAGCGGGGATGGGGCGCTGCAGGACGAGGGCGCATTGCGTTGGCCGCTCGTTGAAGTGGATCGCACACACATGGGGTTGGGGGCTTGCTTGCGCTCATGGCCGCATGCCGACCCGCCCTACCGCATGCCGACCTGCCAGGTCATGCACAAGGCGCCCATCGTGGAGAGCAAGCAGATTGAGCACGTCATCAACGAGCGCAAGATCCTGGAGGAGGCCTCCACGCACCCCTTCTGCGTGCGCCTGTGCGGCGCGTACCAGGACAAGAACTCCTTGCTGCTGCTGCAGGTGCGGCGGCCGGGACCGGGCTCGCAGCCCTTCGGGCCGCATTCTCGTGGTCGACGCTTCCTTGCTGCCACGCCGCCTAGCCTAATTGCTGGGAGCCAGCTGGGAGCATAACTGCCATTCCTGTCCCCGGCACTGACTGCCCATGTAGACGCACTGCCGCCCGTCAATGCCAGGTGCTCATCCTTGCCGTTGCCCCTTTCCCCGCCGCAGGAGTGGGTGCCCGGCGGCGAGCTGTTCCACCACCTGGACGTGGAGGGCGCGTTCGACGAGCCCACCGCCATGTTTTACGCGGCCAACGTGCTGCTGGCGCTTGAATTCCTGCACGCCAAGGGAGTCGTGTACCGGGACCTCAAGCCGGAGAACCTGCTGCTGGACACACAGGTGCGAGGCGGCCCAGCTGTGATCTCTGCTACCGAGACCGGTGATGGGGCTCACGCGGGGCAAGAGATCATGGCGTGCGGTGCACCAAGCAAGGCGGGTGTTGGAACTTACTGTGTAACTGCGGTGTCCTCTACAGGGCTACATCAAGATGGCGGACTTTGGCTTCGCCAAGTACATTGGCGGGGATAAGACGTACACCATCTGCGGCACGCCCGACTACCAGGCGCCCGAGGTGCGGTT
The DNA here is from genome assembly GCA_001662425.1 of Chlamydomonas sphaeroides. Lineage (NCBI taxonomy): Eukaryota > Viridiplantae > Chlorophyta > Chlorophyceae > Chlamydomonadales > Chlamydomonadaceae > Chlamydomonas > Chlamydomonas sphaeroides. The sequence goes on from BDDC01001144.1 coordinate 24,189, forward strand.
GGCAGGGGCGCTTGAAGATGAGATGGGCGGCCTAGTCCCTTCGCTTCCGGTCCCTCCATTCTCACCGTGACGTGACGTCCCTTGGTCGTGAATTTCTTGGAGCTGACCCTATCATGGGCATCCGAGCCGGCGTTGCATGAAGCGGCGTTGCTCTATGCGTCTGCCTCGGCCCTTCGCAGGTCATCATGCGGCGCGGCACCACCAAGGCTGCCGACTACTGGGCCCTGGGCGTGCTCATCTTCGAGATGCTGGTGGGCGACCCGCCCTTCAAGAGCCTGACGGGCGACCCCTGGGACACATTCCGCCGCACGCTGTCGGGCCGCTTCTACGTGCCCAACTTCATCAGCGACCAGGCCGCCGACCTCATCTTCAAGCTGCTGCAGGTGCGGTGGAAGGAGAGTATGGATGTGCGCGTTGGTTCCGCACGGTTATGGCTAGCGTGCATGATTGCGGCGCATCACGCCTGACGTGGCCTACCTCTCGATCGTTTCCCGCCGTGAAGGTGAATCCGGACAAGCGCCTGGGCAGCGACCGCCGGCTGGGCGCCGACGAGATTAAGCGGCACAAGTGGTTCAGCCGCATTGACTGGAAGGCGCTGGAGCAGAAGAGGCTGCCCGCGCCCTTCCGGCCGCGTGTGCGCAACCCGCTCGACACATCCAACTTCGACAACTTTGACAACGTGGACCTCGAGCCTCCGCCCGTGCCCGCCGAGCTCGCCGAGAAGCACAGCCAGCAGTGGGAGCTGTGGGACTGGATCGACGAGAGCAAGTAGGCGGGCGTCGGACGTGGTGCCAACATGGAGCGTAGGCACGGGGTTGAGAGGAGCACGCCCTGCGTGGGGAAGGGGGAGCCGCCGCAGCGGCCGTCTGTAGCGTGCTGCGGTGAGCGGGGTCGCGAGCACCCGTGAGGCCTTGGCCTGGCGGGGACAACGACGACTGGAGCCGTTGCGTTGTAGGGTGGGTCAGGGCAAAGGCCGCCTGGGGACTCAGGGAAGTAACGGAGGTGTTCCCGGCGGCGGACCCGACCGGCAGCGCTAGCGTCGGGCCTGATCCCATGGGGCTCTGCGAGCGAGTTGTGCAGCGGGCGGCGTTTCCAGCAGCTGGGGGCCGCGCCGTGGTAACCCCGCTTGGGACAGGCGGGGCCGTTCCGGTGGTCGAATGTCTCGTGTAGTAGTGGCGTGTGCGACGCTGGCTGGGCGGTCGGTCTTGCAAATGGCGGCGCAGCACGCGCCTGCACGGGGCTGCAGCTTGAGGGTGTGTGCGTGCGTCCTTGTGGGTTAGATTGGTCTCGCACAAGGCTGGAACGGCGGTGTATCGTGGCGCGTGCCCGGCCGCTGGGGAGCATGACTGGCGGGGGCTGGGCACACGAGGGACTCGGAACGCGGTGGCTAGGAACCTTTTACTCCATCGCTCCCGCATGTGGACGCGTTGGGACTTGCATCGGTGCGTCTTCGCTGTACTCTAACCGTGCGGACCTGAGCGGCTTGGGAGCATGGGGCATTGCTGGCGTGGTTGCGGCAGGGCAAGTGAGGAGGTGTGTCCGATGAAGGGGCAGCTGCGGCCAATGCTACGGTGGTCAGGGCGCTGCTTGTGGCATCCCGTGGCTGCGTGGGTGGGTCCATATGCGCCCGCGCGCCTGTTGTGCCGCTGTACGGCTGTCCCGCCGGTTACCGGGTTCTGTGACGCTGTTGCACCGTCCGGCGGCGGTCGGGGCCGGCGGGTTAAGGCAGATGTAGCCACGCCCTCGGTGGCTTTCTGTTACACATGCAGCGGTGTGCTCTGCCCGTGCCTTCCCTCGCTCACGCGCTCGTGCTGGTACGACCTCGCTGCACCCACGCAGGCAGCTTCGAACGACGCGTTACTCCTGAGTCCAAACGGCAGTCCGCTGGACTAGCGCTGCCGTGCCATGGACCATCAGCCGTGCATAAGCAGGCGGGGAATTTGCAACGCAGATGGGTTGCTGCTGGCCTAGCATTGCACGTCAATTTTCTTGCCAATCGTGAGGGTCCGGTGACTATGGACGCATGTAGACGCAATCAATCTCCCATCAAGGCTGCTGGACGAAGCCATACTGAGCTCTGGCGTGCTGCCCACCCCTTATCCACCGCACACACAACTTGAACTCGAACTCAACCGCGTCCACCAAGAGGCGTATTCGGCGCTCAAAGCAAACACACTGACAGTACAACATCGCCGTGGTGTCGGGTTTGCAGCAAGGTGCAACCCCAAGGCGTGCTGCAGACCTGGCCGCCGCCGCATTCTGCGTCGTCAGAGTGTTGCTCCCCTTGCATCTCTGCGCGACAGCGACCTGCTCGTCCGGTGGGGACGTCACAGCCTTGCGCAGTTATCGGCTGTGCGCCTACCCTGGCAACTGCCTAGTCAGGGGGGGTGACCCGGTCGCACGGGAGTTGCCGACAGTTGCCCAACATCCTTACCCTGAGACGCCCTGCCACTGGGGTGCCTCGGCCCCGCTGCCTCTAGCCCCTGGGACAGCCCCGAAACGTGCCTCGTTTTCTAAGCTCGCGACTGAGGCATCTACTTCTCAGTTGCCCGCCCGTTGCTGGCTCCCCACAGTCGCGTGCATCGGCCCTCGGGATGCCGTGGCGCTCGGCGACGTGGGCTCGGGGCCTTGAGGCGGCCTTGAGTTCAGCCAGCCGGAGCTCAGCGCCGGCCAGTGGATGTGGTGAGGGCGGACAAGAGGGAGGCTCAGAGGCTACCGTAGCCGAGCGTCTGCGGTCTGCCACAGGCCCCGGGAAACGGTCAACGCTGCGCACTGCGGTCGCTGCCGCGGTCGCCCTTGGAAGAGCCGTTCCGCCGCCTTCCCGGCCGCCGCAGGTCCAGACCAGGCGCCAGCAAGCACGTCGCGAGGGTGGGCTTGACCTTTTCGGCTGCCGAGCAGCACCCACACGAGCCCGCCTGCTGACCGCTGCGGTCCGTCCACGCGCTGCGCAGGCGGAGGACCCACCTTCTTCAGGCGGAGGACCCCCCCCGCCTTCTGGCGCGCCTTCGGCGTGCCCGCCAGCCTGGAGCCCGTCGCGGCCCAGCTGCTGCTTGCCGCGGACGACCGATGCGACGCGTTCATTGATGGGGCGTTTGTCGGAACCGCACGCGGGGGCTGGGACCGCGGCGGCGAGGCGCAACGTCAGCCTCACGCTGCGCTGCCGCAACAAGCCTGTCACGCCGGGGCGCTATCCCGACACGCATGTCACGACACAGTACGTAACACAGTGGAGTGCAAACAAGCGGTTCCCGACAGCAGCCGTGCTGCTGGCCGCTTCCTGACGCTGCTACGTTAGCATGCGCCTGGGGCGCTATGATCGTAGAGTAGCGCTTGAGACACGTCAAGACGCGACAAGACGCTGTAAGACACGTTGCCTTTCACACTGGTCTTAGTACGATGAGGGACTAGAGAGAGTGCACTCCACTGGCCGTGGAGTGCTCCGCCACATGCCGACACCCTCTGATCCTGCCGTACACGCATCTAGCATGCTCATGCCAAAACACACGCACAACCGTCAACTCCCCGCACCTCTCAGACGTTACAGTGACAAGGCTACGATACGTCACGACACGCATCCCAACCCGGCGGGCGTCATCGCCGCGCTCATCGAGTCCGCGCAGCGGAGGCTGCTGGCGGCGACATGGCCGGGCTGGAGGACGGGCGCCGCGGACCCGCCGACCCCGCCATAGTCTCGACGTGTGCACGCAGAGCTGGGCTTATTTTGTATGGAGCTGGGTCCCAGCTCGAGGCCGCGCGCTGCTGCTCAGCAGCTGCTGTGGAGCCACCCGCCCGACACCGCGACCGCCGCGGCGTGCACGCCTGCGTACCAAGCGTGGAGCAACCGGCACAGGGCGTGCCTGGCCGGCGGTCCGGGCCACGAACGTCTCCCGGCTGTATGTTGGCTGCAGGGCGCCCTACGCTGCTCGGTGTGACGCTGGAGCAACTGGCCGGCGGCGGCGTCACGTCCGGCCTGCGTAGGCTGGCGCAGGCGGCGGACGCGGAAGGCTGCCGCAACGCGTGCGACCCGGCTGTCGCGCTGCCAGCAGTTGCTGCACAGGATGGGCGCCGAGGGCTCGCCCGCCTGCTGCCTGCAGCCTCCGTCTGCCGCGCCCGGGCGCCTTTGCCTTTGCTGCGTGACGATGACGTGCGCCGATGACGAGGCGCTGGTGGCGGGGAGCAAGCAGGGTACGGCGGCCGGTGTGGGGCTGTGGGGGGCGCAAAAGTCTCCTCGCTGCTGCAAGATCCAGACCCGGTGTTGGCATTGAGGGGCAAGCGCAGATCTGGGCGCCACGGCCAACGCTGGGGACGCCGGCTGGGGGCGGGCTTGGGGTGTGTGGAGGGCATGGGGGGCACCCGTGCGATGAGGGTGCAGGACAGGACGGCTGGGTGCGCCCCACCTGCTGACGTTCCCCGCCCGCATCCCATCCCGACGCAGCCGCGTAGTTTCTCGCGGATGGCGACGGTGCGCCCTGGTCCACCTTCACACGTGCTGCGGAGCCCTTCCCCATCTCGTTTGCGTTGCTGCACGCGGCCTGGATCTGGAGCAACACCAACGCCCACGTAGCGGGTGCGTAGGTTGCCGGGCGTGCTGTCCGCGTGTTCCGGCTGCTGCGGCTGCTGGTGTTGATTGCCGTGACGCGAGGGGACGCGGGACAAAGGCACCCCTGGGGGCCGGACGTCCGAGGCTGCGTACGGAAGGCGCAGGAGAGGCCGCCGAGCCGCGCGCCGGACGCTGAGGGCGGCCCCCAGAGCCCCCACGGGGCATGGCCATTGGCGGGGCCGAGCCCGCCCCCGTGCCTGCATCTGTCAGCTGCCAACGGCCCCGGCTGTGCGGTGTGCCGCCGCCGTCTCTGTTAACACGCAGGGAACGCCGCTGGGCCCTACCCACCTTCTACGCCACCTATTTCAAGCCCGAGCCCAGCGGCAGGGCGTCGCACCTGCAGGTCCTCGCAGACAGCGAGTGCGTGGATGTATTGGCTCCAGACGTACAAAGGCATTCGCAGCGTGCCGGGCCGTGACGCTCCGAGGCGATAGCACCAGCCCACCAGGCCCGCCCTAGCGCACCACCGCTGACCGCCGCTGCTGCTGCTCCCACCTTCCCGCTGCGACAGCGCGGACGTGCTGGTCAACGGGTCTTGGTCGCGCGCTTCACGGACAGCTGGGCTCGCCCGCCGCGGCGGCGCCAGTGTGTGCGCTGCTGCGCCAAGGTCACAACCTGCTCGCCCCTGGCCTGCCGCGGCGGGCCGGGCCGCGCGGGCGTGCTTGCTTTGCTGAGGGATGCGGTCTGTGGCGAGGTGCTGCAGTACACCGACCCCAGCTGGGCGGTGGCCTTCGGGCCGGCAGATCCCAGCGACGGGGCCGGCGAGGCCCGCAGGTAGTGTGGCACTGACAGGGCCAGGTGGGAGGGCGTGGGAGAGGGCTGTCAACAGTGGATGATCGGTTGCCAGCCCTAGGGAGGCGACCCCCAATACACGAGGCAACCCGGACCATAATGGACTTTGGTAGCAAATTGCTTGACGTTGTTTGCCATGAGGGTAGGATGAGTGGGGAGCCACGAGGCGGGTGAAAACTGCACCCCATTCGGTTGTGGCTTGACGTCACATGTGCGGTGAGGCGCAAATGTGGTGCGTAACCATGAACCTCTGGATGAGGTTTGCGTTTGCAAAGCTTCAATCACTTGTTCGCTCACTGGAGATCAATCACTCAGGGAAGGCCACAGCGCGCCTCACAATCCATGCCACAGCCGCTCTCACAATGCACGACTCCTAGGTGGCTGTCACACCCCCGCGCGCGGCCCCAGTAGCCTGCCTCAGCTCGCCAGCTGCGGCGCCGCCAGCGGCCTCAGCTTGCCCGGCGCCGCCTGCAGCGGCCCCAGCTCAAGCAGCGCCCAGGCCAGCAGGTGGTTGGGGTAGACACCCGGCTGCCCCGGGTCCACATGCGGCGGCGGCCGCTCCACGCCCGAGCGCAGCACCAGGCCCGCGTGGCAGCGGGGCAGGCACACCGCATCCAGCGACCGCAGCGTGCGCGCACGCCAGGTGGTGGCTGGCGGCGGCTGCGGCGGGGTGGGGAGCCGCCGGCGGTGGGGTTGGGGCGGCGGCAGAGAGCGCCGCGTCGGGCAGGCCGGGGCTAGGCGCCAGGCGCGGCATCGTGGCCGCAGTGGCCGCGGTGCGCACATGGTGCAGGGCAGCACGCGCTGGGATAGCCCTGGATGCCGGCAGCGCAGCTCGAGGCAGCAGCATGAGTGAGGCCCGAGCGCCGTGCTCACCTGCACGCCGCCGCCCCGCCCGCCGCTGCCCTGCGGCAGAGACAGCGCGTTCACCCAGCCGTGGCCCAGGAACGCCTCCCAGCTGCGGCCGTCGGCGCCGACCTTCTTGCCGCCGCCGCCGCCGTCGCCTTCGTAGGCAGCGCCGTCGCCTCGGCCCGCAGGCGGCGCCTGTGGAGCGGACGTGCGCTGGCCAGCCGCCAATGGCTCGGCTTCTCGTGCAGCCCCGTCTGGCGGGCTGGCGTAGAGCGGCTGCGCGGACGAGCTGCCCGCCGTCGTGGCCGCGGTCGCCTCGGCCACTGGGCCCGGCCCAAGGGGCTTGCTAGTACCGGTATCTACAGCGCCTTTGCCCGCAGCCGCCACCGGCGCGGCGGCGGGGCAGTTGAAGTCGCCGGCCAGGGCCAGCAGGCCCCGCGGCGCGCGGCCGCGCAGGCGGCCGCCAAGCGAGTGGCGCCGGAAGAGGCGCGCGTTGGGCGCCGCGGCGGCGTCCGCGAGGCGGTGCAGCGCCGCCAGCTCGAGGCCTGCGGAGGGTCAGGCGCGTGCGGCCGCAGGAAACACGTCACGTGGCCCACGTCCAGGCGACCCCGAGGCACGTGGCGTCGCGACGCTGCGCACCGATGCACGCGCCAGTCCAGGGCCGTTGCAGCATGTCGATGCGGCTCGGCTGCACACCGTGTCGCGCTGACCCCCAGCCACACGCGCGCGGCGCCTCGCCCCATTCCCGCCCCATTCCCCACTTCAACCGGCGGCCTTCCGCGGAGCCAGCCCACTCACGTGCAGCCGCTGACTCTGCGGCCAGGTGCACGTTCGCGACCAGGATGTTGGCGTAGCCCACTCTGCGTGGGATGGGGCGCGGGGGTCAGGCCACGCGATGCCAACCGCATGCTACGCCACGTACGAGGTGCGAGCAACGGTCCTCGGCTGCGGAAGCCAGTCCCGTCTCCCGTGCTGGGTGAATCGCAGTTTTCTTGACTGAAGGCTGCGGCTGCCCATCCCGTGCTGGGTGTCAACCGGCGCGCGAGTTGCAGGTCTCTGGACTTCAGTTGCTGGTGGAAGCCCCGAGCCGAGCCGGTCCCGGCAGCCCTCACCTGAAGAGGCCGTAGTAGGGACTGCGCAGGAAGCGGCCGCCGTCCGCCGCCGTGCGCCGGTCGCGCAGCACCTGCACGGGGTGCATGCCGGCGCCTCAGCCTCCCTCCCCCGGCAGCAGAGCAGCCGCGCCTCGGCAATCAGTCAGCCCCTCCTGGCCCCTCCATGGCCCCAGCCCGCCCCACCTGCGCCAGGCCCTGCTCCCCCATCAGGCTGAAGCCAGAGGCGGCGTCGGCGCTCAGCGGCGCCGCCTCGCCCGCCGCCACGGCAGCCAGGGGCGGGCCGCTCCACAGGAAAGCGGCGCGCTCTGCGTTGTTCCCCAGCGGCCTGGCCGGGTGCGGTGGGCGGCTCAAGGAAGCCCGCATTCCGGGGCAGCGACGGCAGTGGCGCGCGCATCCTCCGGCAAGACGCTGGCGCGTGGGAGCCGTCACCCGACACCCTCGAGCCAGGGGGCGCACGCGATGCGGGGCCACAGCTGGCCGGCCGCGAGTGGGGCAGCAGCTGGTCCGCCTCAGCTCAGGCCTCTTGCCGGCCCCGCGGCGCTGCCCCCACCGCACCGGCGGCACCCACCCCGAGGTGGCGCAGTGCCAGGCGCGGCGGCTCGCGGCCCGGCCCGCCGCCGCGCCGGCTCCAGGCCCGGCCGGGCCGCCGCCGCGGGCCGACAGGTGCTCTGCCAGCACCGCCACCGCGCGCTCACACAGCACCTCCTGCCGGGGTCAATGGACAGGGGCAAAGAAAGGCCTCGAGGCGCAATATCGGCCACACGGCAATCGCCTGTGCACGCGACTGGTGTGTGGCCAGGGCGCCGCACGGCGGCTCGCGGCACTGCCCGCTGCGGCCCCATGCCCCGCATGCGGCCCCTGCTCCTGCGGTCTTGCGCGGCACCGGTGCCCCGCTGCCCGCCACCCTGCACACACCCCCTGCCCCCCTCCCCCCCTCCCCCCCTTCTCCCCCTCCCTCCCTCCCTCCCT
>BDDC01001145.1:7963-32487 GCA_001662425.1 Chlamydomonas sphaeroides
CCCAGAGCATGCCGTGCCGGGTGGTGCGGGTGTCGCGTCGCACCTCAAGGAGGAGGCGAGGGGCAGGGGCAGGACAAGTGCTGGTGGCCATGGGCGGGCCGGCGAGCTGCCGCCTGATCGTGTTGCGCCCTCGCCTGCCCGCCCCGCCCCGTGCAGTGGTGTCCTACAAGATCCGGCGCGCCACCTTCATCCGCAGGGTGCCGCAGGCGCAGCTCGAGGTGCGCTGCGGGGGCCGCATCGCTCATCGCGCGCCTGGCCCCTGGCTCCTCAGCTGCTCTGCCAAGCCTGCCCGGCCTGGCCGCCATGACGCGCGGCTGTCGCAGCCTCCACCTGGTGGCCCAGCCCCGGCAGCTCGGGACGCCGCCTTGCCCGAAAGCTCAGACGCCGGACGCCTAGGCCGACCCCTCTGCCCGCCACCGCCTGGCCCCTGCTTGTCCTGCCCCACCCGTAGGGGCTGCGGGCGGTGGCGGAGGCCAAGATCAAGATCACCGAGAAGCGGGTGCAGGCGGCGAGCGCCGCGGCGGGGCCGCCCGCGGTGGCGCTGCGCAGCCCCGGCCTGGGCGGCGCGGCGCGGGCCGCCTCGCCGGGTGGCGCCCCCGGCCCGGGCGGCGGCCCCGGCTCGCCCCTGGTGGGCCTGCGCGACCGCATCCTGCACGGCCACCAGCTGCGGCAGCTCAGCCAGCCCGCGGGGCCGGGCCAGGGCGGGCTGGACCTGCGTGGCACCTCGCCCGGGGGCGGCCTCAGCGCGGGGCTGGAAGCACTCCTGGCGGGCTCCGGGGGAGCGGCGGCGCTGGCCTCGCCCACAGCGGCCGCAGCGGCGGCGCTCAGCTCAGGGGCGGCCGCAGCGGCCAACGGCCCGGCCACCGCTGCCTCTGCCGCCACTGCTGCCGCTGCCGGGGGTGCAAATATGTCTAAACATGCTGCCGCGCTGGCGGCTCTGGCGGCAGCGTCTGCAGCCACTGGGCCGCCGCCCGTCGCCGACGCCCGGGCTCGCTTCGGCGGCCCGCAGCGGGGCCAGGGGGCGGCGAGCGGCGCCGGGGGGCCCCCGCGCAAAGCCGCCTCGCTGCCGGCTACCGGGGGCCTCAGCGGGGGGCTCAGCGCGCCCGGCGGCCTGGTGTCGGCGCCGCCCCTGTCGTCCGGCCCGGGTGTGGGCGGCACCTCGATCAGCAGGCGCACGCGGATGACGTCGGCCGCACCGGAAGGGCACGGCGCGTGAGTGTGGGGGAAGGGGAGGTGCCCAGCACCAGGGGCAGCTTCCGCTGCTTTGCCGCTGCAACAGTCACTCTGCAGCCTGGTCACTCACGAGCTGCCGCAGACTGCCCTGACCCTGGTTAGCCCTGACCCCCGCCCCGCCCCTCCGCCTGCCCTCCCTTCCCACACCAGCCCGCGCGCCTCCGACCTCAACTACTCGTGGGGCCTGGGCCCCGGCACGCTCATACAGCACCTGCTGGACCAGCCGCAGGGGGCCGCACGGGGAGGGGCCCGGCCCGCCACCGCCGCCGCAGCGGTGCGCCGCTCGCAGCCCATCGACGGCCGCTCCAGCCCCGGGCCCGGCGGCGACGGCCTGGACTACGGCAGCGCGCCCGAGGCGGGCTGGGCCTCGCCCCCGGCGCCCGGCTCCTCGGGCGCGCCGCTGCACCCCACCCGCCACAACGGCTGGTCCTTGTCTGTCAGCAGCAGGGGGGCTGTGGGAAGCCGAGGTGGCGGCGGCAGTAGCAGCGCCGTGGTGCTGCCCAACCCGCTCGCCATGCGCTCCCCCGAGGCCTACAGCCCGCCCGTCGCGGCGCCGTACCACGCGCACGCCGCGCCGCCTGTCTGGGCGGCCGGCGGCGGCATCGCGGCAGCGCTGGAGCTGATTCAGCCCAACGGCCGCGCTGAGCTGGGCCGAGCTAGCCAGGAGCGGCAGGGCGCCCCGGCAGCCCCCTCTGTCTCCATGCGGCGCAGCGGTAACGGGGCGCTGGGCCACAGCGGCTCCATGACAGCCAACGGCGGGTTCGGTGGGTGGCTGGGTGGAGGCGGAGGCGGAGCGGGCAGCAGCGCCAGCGGTGGGCTGTCGGGGGCCGCCTCGCTGCGTGCGCCCGGGCCGCTCATCATCGGGCCGCCGGCGCCGCAGCAGCTGCAGGCAGCGGGCCAGCTGTCGCCGCGCGACGGCAGCGCCAGCCCCGGGCGCAGCCCCTCGGCGCCCGCCACCATGGCGGCGCTGGAGGCCGCGGCAGCGGCGGCCGCTGCGGCGGAGGCCGCAGTGATGCGCGCGGGCTCCGGCATCAGTGCCTCGGGCGAGGCCGAGCGCGAGGGCGGTGACGCCATGCCGCTGTCCGACCAGGGCGCTGGCAGGGCCTCGGGCTTCCTGGGGCCGCCGGCGCCCGGCCAGCGCCAGAGCCGCGGCGGCGTGTCGCCCTTTGCCACGGCCCCGGGCGCCGCGCTGTCCGCCAGCGGCCGCGTGTCTAGCTCGGGCCTGAGCGCCGAGGGCTCGGCGGGCTCGGTGGCGGCCAGCATGCTGATGCGGCGCAAGAGCATGGGCCGGGCTCGGTTCGGGCGCTCGCTGGTGCAGTCCAACAGCTCCGTGGATGCCATCGTGGCGGAGGCCGTCGTCGCGGCGCTCGAGGGCGAGCAGGCGGCGGCGGCGGCGGAGGCCACGGCGGCAGCTGCAGCAAGAGCGCAGGCGCAGGGCCGCGAGGCGGCTGGCGGCGCTGTGCCGGAGATGGAATCGGGCAGGGAGGAGCTGGCGGCAGAGGGCGAAGACGCCGACGGCTCCCTCGCTGGCGGCGGTGGTGGTCCTACAGTGCAGGCGGATGGAGACGCCGCTGGGGACCGGGGGCAGGAGCTACAGGCGCAAGCGGACAGGGGGGCGGTCGGTGATGCCGGCGAGCCGACAGCCGATGAGGCGGCCGACGTCGAGGAGCCTGCCGGCGACGACGGCGGCGGCGGCGGCGGCGGCGCGGGCTTGCCTGACGGCGACGGCGACGGCGGCGAGGGCTTGGGCAACGCTGACGGCGGCGGCGGCGGCGGTGGCAACGGCATGCCGCAGGACCAGGGCGGTGCGGAGGCACCCGCCCATGCCGCGCCGGATCCTGGCGCGCCTGGCCCTGACACCCAGGACGGGGAGGGGCCGGCCGCTGGCGACGAGGAGTACGGGGACTCGCTGCCGCCCTCGCCCTCCCCCGCCACCCCGGGCCCGGGGACGTCCCGCCCGGTGTCTGGCGGCCGCTACCTGGCCTCAGCGCCCTCCCAGGGGCCCGCTCCCAGCGGCCCCCAGGAGCTGCCCGACATCTCGTCCCACGCGCCGCAGCCTGCAGGCGCGGCGCCGGCCCCAGCGGCCGGCACGCAACGGCAGCCTTCCGCCAGCGGAGCAGCCAGCGGGCCGGCGCTCATGCGGCCAGGGCCTCGGCAGGGCTCCTCCCGGACGCCCGCCGCCAGCCCGGGCTGGCAGCAGGGGCAGCAGGGGCAGGGTTATCCCCCACGCCGCCAGCCCGTGACGCTTCAGCTCCTGGTGCAGCCCGCCGGCGCCCCCGGGTCACCGCACCCACGCCAGGGCGGAGCGCCCAAGCGCCTCAGCAGCGCCAACGGCGGCGCACTGGGCGGCGGCGCCGGCTTGGGCGGCCATGTGCGGCCGTACCCCTTCGTGGGACCCTTCCTGGCTGTCACCGGGGGCCTAGCGAGGCCGCCAGCGGCTGCCGGGGTGGGTGGCGGCAGCTTCATCGGCGGCCGGCCGCCGGGGTCGGGGCCGTCGGCCTCGGGCCCGTCGGCTGCGTCGCTGGGGCTGGCGCTGGGGCCGTTATCGCCTGTGGGCGGCGCAGGGGCGGCGGCCAAGCTGGTGTACGGCACCGAGGGCGGCGTGGCGAGGGGTCGGCGCTCGGGCGGGGCGGTGATGAGCAGCGCCAGCAGGGGCTGAGCTGGGCGCTAGGGCCGGGGAGGGGGCGGTGGAGGTGTGCGTTTGGCCTGGGCCGAGGGTGACCATCCGGGCGCACCCATGATTGACGTACTACCGGTATTGGGATCGATGCTGCCTCCTCGCAAAGCGCTGTAGCGGCAGATACGTGGCCGGCGGTGGGTGTAAACCTAATCCCGATGCGAAATGCATCGACATCTGCGCTGGTGCGTGCATGCGGGCACTGTGAGGCTGGCGGACGGGTGATTACTTTGTGACATGTGACGCTGTGAAGTTGGCCGTTGCGGCGGGCTACGGTATGGTGCTTGGCGCGGTAAATCGCCAAGCTGCCTATGTGTAAGGTTGGCGCAGGGGATTCAGCCTTGCCTGGGCTGGCGTATGCACTGATTGGGGGGGAGGGGCTGCCCGACCGCGGCCAACCAATGGTGGTGCATCGTGTGCCCCACCCGCTGCCGCATCGAACACTGACGTGCATGCGTAGTAGCTCCCTCGTCCCTTCCGCTCGACCTCGACGGCCGTTGCGCAGTACCCACGGCACAGCAGGGTGGCCGACAAGACCCCTGCACCACGAGGGGCCGCGTCACGCATGTGGACGCCTTACAAGCGCAGGCCGGCAGCAGCGCAGCGCAGTCCCGCTGCTCCGCCCATCACACGCCGCCCGGCACCCTGCCTGATCACAAGCCACACCGTACGCCACAACACCGCACACAACACCTCGAGTGTTCCCGCCTGCCAGCTCCCGCCCGTGCCCCGCCTGTCGGCCCCTACTTGGCCCCTCCGGCCGCCAATGCGCCGCGCAGCTCCTGCTCGCCCATCACAAACCGCGTGCTGCGTACCACCGACCCGTCGAACTCCACGCCCTCATCCTCCAGCATTTTGCGCTTACGCTGAACTTTGGGATCCAAGATGCCCTGAGCGGAGGGTTGCAGCAGGGGCGAGCAAGGAGGCAGGGCTCGTGTGTGGCCCGGTCCATGCCATGTAATGCAGAGCCGCGCAGCACCCGGGTGCCACCGGGCATGTGCTTTCATGCCTATCGCAGTATGCAGGGCTGCAAGGGGACCGCCCTGCATGCCGGCCTGAAGCCCCTGTGCTTCTGCAGGCTGGTCCGGTCACTCGCTGCAGGCTGGATTCGCTGCGGCGCTGAAGACAACTGCCCTGCCCTCGCAGCCCGCGCTGCCACTAAAGCCCCAACCCCGCCTGGCGCTCTCCTTCTCATACTAGCTGCCCCTGGCAGGCCCGCCCTGCCCGAGGTGCTGCCCGAATGTGCACCCTCGCTGTACAGCCCCGCACACCGCACTCGCACCCCCACCCGACTACCCACCCAGCCGCCCGAGAAGCCGCCGATGTTCAGGTCCGCCGCCACCACCCGGTGGCAAGGCACAGCCGGCGCAAAGGGGTTGCGCCGCAGGGCCTGGCGGCCGTGAGATGCGGCGCCGGGGGGGATGCGAGGTGGTGGGGGGCAGGATGGATGAGAGTCACGGCGCTGTGCCCGCAGGCGCTGTGCATGCAGGCGGGCACTCAGTGCCGGTAAAGGGGCTTCAGCACGCGCACACCAGGGCGCGAGCAGCCTTATAAATGCGCACCAGACAAAGCACGCAGTTTCCATTCAGCCCTGCTATGCGCGTCGTCCTCACCTGCCCGACCGCGCGTGGGGCGCTGTGCAGCGCCTTGGCCATGGCACCGTACGTAGTGACCTTGCCAGGCGGCACCAGCTTGCACAGCTGAGGGAGTGGGAGGCCGGGCGTGGGTCAGCCGTGTCAGTGGGTAGCTCGATGACGCCTAGAAGGCCAGAGCGGGAAGCACGTCACCAACTAAAGCCAGCGATGGCACGGGTGTACCCGGGTAAACACGCGCACCCGGCGCGTGCGCCAGCGATAGATGGGACCGGCCTTCGTCATGCCATTTGCAGGTGACATGCCCCATAGCCATGGGCTACAAGTCAGGGGTAGCGCCTGTCTCCAGTGGACGCTCACCAACGTGATGCAGCTGAACGCGCCTCACCTTGTACAGGCGCTGTTCAAAGTCCGTTGGCGGGCGCTTAGGCTTTAATGCAGAGGCATCGGCGGGCTCCTCCTCACGGGCTTTGCGCTTTGGCATCTTGGCTCCCACGGCTAAGCTCAGTGCTTGGCCACACCACCCTTCTCCTTCTCAAGGTCCTTTTTCACGCGAACGTAAATGCTCTCGCGGTTGTACCACCAAATAGAGATGCCGCTGGCAGCGGCAATGCCGCAGAGCAGGCCGGTGTTGTAGTAGGGGCTGAAGACGGGCATGGTAACGGGGAGGTAGGCGAAGTAAGCGGTGGGCGTCTGGTGCAGACCTGCAAGCTCGGCGAGCAAACTCGTCGCACGCCGGGATGGCAAAATGCCTGCTCGCCCGGCCAATTCGCCCCCAGGCAGAGCTCGCAGTCATACACAGCACCTCAGTTCACCCCGTACGCACACACATCAACTTCATCGCTACCCTGCACGGTCAACCATTGACCAACAAGCATGCACCGATATCAACATCCAGCGCAGCGCCGCTAACCTGCAAGCACGCAAATAATAAGCCGGCGCTGTCGGGACCATTGCCAACCGGCTACCGCTTTGTTGCCATCCACCCATGGCCGCTGCCTCCACGGCCGAACCACTGCGCGTGCTTGGCGAGGCGCGCGTTGGCGCAGAGCTGCTGGCAGCCGCTGACGCTGCAAGCGTTCAGACCCTGACGGGTGTGTGGGCTATGAATAGAGGGCCCCAGCGCCCGGCGAGCCGGCGGGGTTCACCTTACAGAGTGCCTACCTCTTAGCACCTCCACACCAACCTGTGCGACACTCTAGCCTTCCGCGACATCCCCTCCACATCACCAATGTGCAGGCAATTCGGAAGGGCGCATCATAGCCCGCTTCAGCTGGTTCCGTAGCAGCTATGCAGCAGATTGGGACAGTCCCACACCAGCCCCGCAGCTGGGCGATAATTCGGCGTGGGCGCAGATCGGTGGCGCGACAAAACCATCCTACATCTGCAGGACCGACGACGCTGGCCGCTGGCTGCGTGTGTCGGTGGTACCAGTGCAGGGCGGAATGGCCAGGTGCGTGGGCTGTGCCTATACTCAGCGTCACCGGCACTGCTCCAACACGCAGTCAACCCTAGTCGTGCTGCTCCCCCCCACCTGTGCTGCTAGGGGGGAGCTAAGTGCCATGACGGGACCTGTGATGTACACACCAACTGGTGCGGCCGCGGCGCTTGGTGGCATGGGCAGCCCCAGCGGGCTGGTGCTTGAGGGCCAGTACACGGCCGTCGCGGAGGGCGCCGGCAGGCTGGTGGTGCAGCTCAGCCCCACCAGGCTGCAGCCGCCGACCCAGGCGCCGCTGCCGACCGCCGGCCAGTTTCACGGCCACGGCCAGGCGCAGCTACGGCATGGCAGCCTGGCGCAGCAGGTGCAGCCGTCGCCGCAGCAGCAGTACCAGCCGGAGCCCCAGTGGCCGGACGAGCCGTCCTGGACGGAAGACGCCGGTCTATCAACGGGGGCGGCACGCGGCAGCCCCAGCATGAGCTCGCCCGGCTTGCCGCCGCTGCGCGCCGCTGCCGGCTCGCCCTCGCCGGCGGGACGATCGCGCTCCCCGGGCCGCTGGAATCAAATCATGGGGCCGCTCTTCGAGCAGGGCCTCCTGGATGCAGCCAGCCCGCCGCCGCCGCCAAGGGGCCGACAGCACCAGCAGCAGCAGCAGTGGCCCGCAGCTGAGGCACCACGACCGCCGGCCGTGGTTGCTCCTGCCGTGGCTGCCGGCTCCAGCGCGCACTTTGCGGACGCCAGCACGGCTCGTGGACGCCCTGCACCGCCCACTGCCTCGCCGCTGCGCGATGGCGCCATGCACACGCCCGCCATGCCTCCGGCCCCGGCCATGGGCGGCGGGCAGGTACCTGGGGGCCAGGATGACTGGCCAGGGCAGCCGGCATGGGCATACGGCACCGGCGCCAGTAGCAGCTACGAGGCGCACACCGTGCCAGGCCCCGCCGCCGCCTACGCCGGGCCGGGCGGTGGTGGTGCGGCGCGCGGTGCAGGGCCCACTAGTGCTGGCTCGCTGCGTGCCGCTCTGGGCGAGCTGCTGGCTCAGCATCACGAGGCCGTGCAGCAGGCAGGTGGTGGGCAGAGGAGGGAGGGGGCCCGGGTGGGAAGCCTGCGTCTTCTGGAGTGTGGGCTGCGTGGGCGGGTGGCGGCAGCACGACGGTGTCCACGACGTGGGTCAGTAATGTAGCGCCTGCGTGCTGGCTGCCTGCTCGCCCGCAGGTGGTCCTGGACCACGCCGCCGCCCAGCAGGTCCTGCTGGGAGGCGGGGAGGGGGCCGTGCTGCCAGCGCCTGGCTGGGAGCAGCAGCGCCCCGGCTCGCGCCAGCGCAACCAGGACCGTGAATCCGACCTAAGGCCAGGACCAACGACCTCCACAAGCATGCTGCCGCCCGCATGGGGGCCGGCAGCTCTCAACAGGGCGCCGCCTGGGGCCACACACCCCTCGGCTGCTGGGCCTGGCGCCAACCGCGTGCTGGGGAACCCCATGCAAGGCGGTGCCGCGGCTCAGCCGCCTGCGGCCCGCACCTCCTTCGCCAGTGACGCCAGCAGCCTGTCGCTGGCCATGCCTGGAGCGCAAGAGCCGCAACAGCGCTGGCCCAGCAGCGGTGGGGACAGTGCAGACGGCGGCTGGGATGATGCTGGCTTGCCCCATGCGGGCAGCGTGGCGGCCAAGGCCCGGCCTGCCAGCACGAGCACCAGCTCTGGAGGTGGGCCGGACAGCGAGCATGGACATCGCAGTGGTGCATGGGGCGACACGCGGGGGCACGCCGGCGGCGCCGCAGCTTCAAGTGCGGGCCCAGAGGGCGTTGGTCCGCTGCCGGGCGGGGGGCTGCTGGCTGAGGAGCTGGCCCGCCACGAGCGGCTCGAGGCCGAGGTGGAGGCCGCCGGGGCTGCAGTCGCGGAAGCACGCATAGCGGCGGGTCCAGAGCAGCAGCGCCGCCACGCCGCTGCCGCACTGCCCCAGCCACCTCCTGCAGCAGCCCCAGGCCCAGCGCCCGGCCCCTCCTCGCCCAGCCCGCTGAACGCGATGCGCTCCATGAACGAGTCCCTGGTCCGCCAGGTGCGCAGGAGGGGGGCCACGCGGGGGCGCCAGGCTAACGCCGTGTGGCCGAGCTGCGTTGTTGGGCGGCCGCGTCGCTGCGGATGTTGCAGCGATGCGCATGGCAACTCCTCGTGGCCCGAGAGCCTGCACCACATGCGCCACACCGCTGTCCCCTCACCTTGAATTGCAGCTGTCCGAGAGCAGCCGCCTGCAGTTGGCCATGAGCGCGGCGCTGGAGGCGGCCATGGCGCAGCTGGCGGTGAGAGCGGGGCCGGAGCAGGCGACAGTGGGCCCGCAGCCGCCTGAGCAGGCGCCAGCGCCGCTGCACCCCCAGGACCCGCTGCAGCAGCCATCGGCGCGCAAGTCCCTGCAGCAGCTGCTGCAGGAGGCCGGCAGCAGCCGCGTGTCGCCGGCGAGGCCCCAGCCCCCCAGCCAACCTGCTGCCGGGCAGGCAGCTGCGTCCCATGCCGCAATCATCGCAGCCCCCAGCACCGTGGACGCAGGCACGTCCCCGCTACGGGCCGGCAGCTCGGCAGAGCGGGCAACCTCGCCCATGGGGAGCTGCAACCCTCACGCGGCACCTGCCGCTGCGCCGCACCCGGCGGTGCCCGTCGCCGCCGAGGAAGCCGCGACCGTAGCTTCTGGTGGCCAGCCCGCAGCAGCTCTCGGCGATGAGTCGGCTGCGGCGCTGCGGTCTCTGCTGCTGCAGGCGCACCAGCGGTGGCGCGCCAAGAAGGCTAAGCTCAAGGCGCAGTCTCAGGTGAGGTTGGCGGGGCGTGGATGGCCTAGTAGCAGCAAGCGACGTAGATAGAGCCCTGGCGTCGGACGGTGGCATGCGCAGGTCCATGTGCAGCTCGCTGCCCTCGGGTGCCGTCACGGGGTGCCGTCCAGGCCTGCAAACAGCTTGTGTCACTGTGCCCACAGGCTTGGCAGTATACCGCTTGGGCCTATGCCCAGCAGTGGCGGCAGGCACAAGCGCAGCTGCAGGTAGGGGACCGCAGCTCATCGCAGCTAGGGGGCAACATACCCTTCAATGACTTCCCCGCTGGTTCTGAAGTTGAAGGGGGAATTTCGCGGCGTGCTCCAAACACGAAAGACGTCCCTTGCCTTGCTGACGCCTACGGAGTCCCCTCTGGGCCACGCTACCGTGCTGCAGGCGCTGGCGTCGCAAGACAGGCTGCCTGCGGCACCAGCTGGTGGGGCGCCCAACACCGGGCCGCCGCTTGCGACCGACGCACCGCCCCCTAGCTTCAAGCCGCTGGTCACGCCTGCCCGGGGCAATGCGTCCGGCCAGGCATCCCGGGCGCCAGCGTATGCCGCGACGCTCAGCCCGGGTGGCACGGCAGCCGCTATCGCCGCAGCGCTGCAGCGCCGGCAACCCCTGCCGGCGCCAGGGCAGCCGGGAGCCGGAGTGAGTGCAGCGTCTGCACCTCACACCCACGACCTCCCAGCAGCTGCAGCTGCACGCCGTGGCGAGCCCCCGGCTGCTGCCTTGGAGGCCCTCTGGGCGGCGCTTGGGGCCGCCAGCAACACTGCTCGTGCGGATTCTGGCACCGGAGCTGCCCGTGGGCACAGCCCCGCCAAGTCCAGAGCGGGGCTAGGCGACAACATGGCGGGGGCAGCGGCAGCCCGAGGGCGCGCTGAGCTGCGAAAGCGCCGGGAGGCCCAGGCCAAGGAGCTGCAGCTGGTCCAGCCAGCGGCCGCGTACTCGGCCGATTCCACCCTGCTGCGCGGCGGTGCTGAGGCGCCAAACGCCGTCGAGGGGGCAAACGGCGCCGATCTGGGTGCGGCCCGCGACCAGGCGCCACGCGGCCGCTCGCGCAGCCCTCGCGGCGGCCGCATACCGGTGGGCTGGGGGCCCCGCCCCGAGGTGGCCGCACATTGGCCTGGCACGCTACGCCGGGAGGGCGCCGGTGCAAGGTGCGTGCTGTGGGGTGCTGCAGAGAGGTACGCAAGATGCATGCACTTGTGGCTGCTGCCTCTTTCCGTGGCAGACTCGCTTTTGCGGCGCCGCCTCACAACCCCCGGCGTCCTCTTCCGCTGCCCAACCCCAGGTCTCGTAGCGGCAGCCCTGCCCGCCCCCCATGGAAGGCGCCGGCGCCCCCCGGCAGCCCACCTGGGGGCGCCAGCCGCGCCATCGCGGCGCGCGCAGGTGCCCCTCGGCCCGCGCGGCCCCCTGCGCCGGCGGGCGGCGCCTGCTCGTGCGGCCTGCGGCACATGCCGTGCGCCTGCCAGGTGGCCGGCGCGGGGGCGTACCGCGACCCACAGGGCTGGTGGCACTGCCCCCCTGGCTGGCTCCCGGTACAGGGGGCGCAGCCGCCACACCTGCTGCTGCAGCAGGCCGCGCAGATGCATGGGCAGGGCAGCACCGGCAGCGTGGCCGGGGCATGACGCGGTGGGCTGTGTAGGATGTAGGATATGTATATGTACAAACAAATGATTTTCACACTTTTGAACGATGCACGGACGGGTTTGGGCGAGATAAGAAGCGTTCTAGTTGTTGTGTTCTGGCTGAGTACGGTAGCGGTGCCGAGCAGGCAGGTGCTTAACCAGGCCGGAGCATGGCACCCGCCGTGGCAGCCATGTGCCTCGTGTGCATGGCGGGCCAGCGCTGGAGTGGGGTTACCGGGGCCCAGCGAGGAGTTCTGGATCAGGTGCCACGTCTGGATGCGCAACGTGAGCATGGACGCGCTGGTTGCGTGCATGTACGCTAGCACACCGCGCTTCACTTGTCGCCTGCCTTCATGCATGAGATGCTGCGCGTGCTACGGAGACATAGCCTGCAGAAGGTGTGCGAAGAGGCTGTGAGGTCGGGAGTAGCCACAATGGCCGGCATCAACGCTGCATACTCCGCACTCAACATCCGGGAGCCCATAACCGCTTTTCCCGTTCAATCGCATCCAGAATCTCCACCGCCCGCCTTCCTTCCTCAACGGCCCATTGGCTCGCAACGCAATCAACCTATCGCGTGTCCATGCCACTTGCTTTCCTTGGCTAGTCTGGGACAAAGTACTAGCCCAAGTGCCAAGACGGGTCGAGACGAGGGCCTATTCCGTGCCTGAAGCCTGCCTTCGCCGCCGTGCCAACGCGGCAACACCACAGCGCGCAGGCAACCCCAGGCACAACAAAACGCCAAACGCCGCCGCCATTGTGGAACGTCAGTGTCATTAGATACAACTACATGTATGTCAGTGTGTCAGGTTGCCCTAACGAGCCGCAATCCGCTGTGGCTGTTTAGCGGCGCGGCCGAACCGTGAGGCAACGCAGGATTATGCTAGCAATAGCTGGCGGAATCACGCAACGTCCTCCCCAACAACCACGATGCAACGCGCGATGCGGACCACCCCGGCATCGCCTGAGTCTGCGCGGCCCAACGTGTGTCCGACCCGTTACCACACGGACGGATGAGGCCTTCACTGCTACGCACGGCCGCCAACCCTGAACTGGTCTGCTTCCCCTGCCTGATACCCTATCCGCCGTGTCCACAATCCCCGCTTCCTACCCCTCCCGCCGCTCCGTGCTACTGGCCATTGCTGAGCAGGTCAGCCAGGGCCACGTGGCCGCGGCGCTGCGCGCACTCCTCCACATTGTCCCAGTTGCGGATGGTGCAGTCGGCCTGCTGGCTGGAGGAAGCCGGGCCGCGGGGCCGCTGCGAGGGCGAGCCGGGCGCCGCCTGCGCCTGCGCCTGCTGCTGGTGGTGGTGGTGCTGCTGGTGCTGCTGGTGCTGCTGCTGCAGGCCGGCTGCGGGGTGCTGGTGGCCGTGGTTGGCCTGCTGGTACGAGGCGGCCGGCTGGTGAGGGGCGCCCACGGCGGCCGCCAGGGACCGGCACACGGTGCCGTCCTCCGACTCCGACTCGAAGTCCAGGTCGGGGGTCGAGAAGTCGCTGGACGCCATGGGCAGCGGGCAGCAGGGGCCCATCACCGCCGGGTGGGAGCCAGGGTGCGCCAGGTGCGGGCCCGGGGCAGAGGCCGGGCGCGGCGGCGGGGGCGGCGGGTGAGCCGACTGCCATTCCCGCGGATGGGCCTGCGCGGGAGCGTGCTGCAGCGGCCGCCCGGGGCTCGCGGGCGGCGCGTGGCCGCCGTGGTTGGCCGCGGACCACCCGGCCGCAGCGTGCGGCGGGTGCGCAGAGGGGCCGTGGTGGGGTCCGTGGGGGCCTGCGTGAGGCTGCTGCCAAGCCTGATGCTCCGCCGGGTGCGCGTGCTGGTGCTGGCCAGTGTAGGCGGGGCCGTGGGGCTGCTGCCACGACGCCGAGTGGTGGGGGCCGTGGGCCGTCTGATGGGCAGGCCGGGCGGGGCCGGCCGGTGGCGCCTGCTGGCTGCTGCGGTGGCGCCAGAACCAGCGCACGCCCGACAGCACCATGCCGAAGCCCTCGGCCAGGATGGAGCGCACGGCGCCCGACGTAATGGGCAGCATGAACAGCGCCACGGGGACCTGTGGCGCCAGGAGGCAGGGGGCATCAGCAGCCATCCACGGCAGCGGCAACGCGGCAACAAGGCCCAATACGGTTTCTCATGGACATTTGGGGGGAGCACCGTGATTCCACCGGCCCTTACCAGCAGCGTGATAGGATGGTTGGCAGCCCATGGAACGCACAACAGACTGATGGACAGAGTCAGCAGCAGGATGAGCTGAGAGGGAGGACGGGATAGAAGAAAGGATGGACGCAGGGGTACCGGTCATACGCATACGAGATGGCGCGGGCCAGCTGCGCCAGTGGCTAAGGACATGCAAACGTTACATTGATAGTATGTGGACACATACACGCGGCACACGGCCGCTGGGTCTTCATGCCACGTCGCATGCCGCAATTGGCCCTTCAGCGCTGGCCGCCACGCACTCGCAACCGAGAGCAGCTTTGCTGTGATTCATTTGTTGTGTGGTTCCGGAAAGGGCGTTGTGGCGCACCTGTGTGGACGAGTGCTCCTGCTCATCCTGGAACTCCTGCCGTGTGGGCCCTTGTCGTCCTGGTGTATAGAAGGAAGCAGGTGTCGCAACGTCCCTCTCCCCCTGAGGCTGCGCGTGCTGCCTCAGGGGCAAACGCGGCACCTCAGACCAAGGGTTGGCAGGCGGCTGCGAGCCGCGGAAGCGAGTAAGCGGCATTGGCCGCACGGGTCCATTGCCACGCACAGGGCTGCCGGTCTCCGAGGGCCGCAGCGTTGGCCGCGCGGGGGAATGCGTTCCGGTCGTGGTGTGAATGCTCAGCGGCATTTTTCAATTACTTGAAGCTTGAAGACTCAGCGACTCTTGTATTAATAAGGACTGCGACTGCCAGGCTCGCTCTAGGACGTGGAACGAATGAGAGGGCCGGCCCAGGCCCATAACCACTGTTACGCTCAGCAGAGGGGTGGTATTGAGAGTGGATCGCTTGTGCAAGTAGTGAGTGGCGTCACACGTGTGTGTGTGGCTCTGAGTTCGCAAAGCCCTTTCTCGGAGGCTTGCCGAGATTGCGCAAATCCACGCACTCTTGGCCCCTCCTCCCACGCGCGGACACACAAGCATCAACTATGATGCTATGACGTTAAGGAAGCGCAGCCGAAAGGCGCACGTGCGGCAAGCGTGAGCCTCGAAACCGTGTGCCTCTTGTGTGGACCCCGCCTAGCCCCGCTGGGCAGGTTTTGTCGCCCCCGTAGGGGCGCGAGGCGTACCGGTTGGGACCTTGAACAAGGACGACGGAATAGAATGCAGGGGTACGCGTTAGGGATCGCATCCCAGACAGCCACTGAACATAGCCCATGCAGTACAACCTTGTGCGGAGTGGTGTCCCTTCATATCTGTCCTGCCCTCATTCTGTGCACAGGTGTAAACCCTCTCTTCGTCTCTTGTCACCGTCCGCGGTGCATCGCCACAACAGACAAGCAGCTCGCGCGGCCGGCGGAGGGCCTGCAAGGTATTCCCCTTCGAACCCTGCCCAAATTGACGTTGCACAAGGTTGCGACGTACCATTCGTGTGGACTTTGGAGTTGCCCGGGGGCCCCTGCAGGTGATTTCGGCAGCTCTGCGAATACCGCCCCAATGGCAGGGCTGGGCCTCGGTTTGATTCATGTGCATCAAGGAGCCGTGTGATGAGCTTGACAATTGCAGCAAGCCGTGTGCGGACACACTGCGGAATCCGATACGGCCGGCACGCAGCCCAAACCGTAGCGTTCGTCACCTCCTCGGTTATGCGTCTTCACACTCCCCAATCGACACACTGTAGCGCAGCTCGTGCATGCGTCCCCTCCCCCATCTCCCCTTCCCTCCCGGGCAGGCTGCATGTGCTGCAGCATGCCGATAGCCGCCCACTGCAGAAACGCCCATTGCTTCGAGGCCGCTGCTCGGGCAGGGCAGCCGCAGCCAACCGCTTGCACCACAACGGCAGCTACCGGTAGTTGCCCGCAGCACGCGCCCGGGACGCCACTGCTAGCCAGCCACACAATGCACATGTAGAACCCACACAGCCAGCGGCGCTGGCAGAGTCCCCATCCGGCGAGGCCGCTGCTGCCCTCCCTAACTCAGGGATAGCTCTGACCGCTGCTCGTGAGTTGCACCACGCCGCTTGCTGCTTCCAAGCACTCGTTTGGGCGCTCTTGCCGCTTCCGCGGCTTAGGCCCCTGGCCCGGCGGGCGCTACTTGTCCTTCTTGCCCTCGGACGCCTTAGCCTTGCGCGCAGGGCCCTTCTTGGCCTTCTGTGGGAGCAGGGGCAGTGGGCAGCCGTGTTGGGGTCAATCAAGTTGCAAGGGTGGAGGTGGAGCCAGGCGACAGTCGAACGGTTGGGCTTGCACGCCCCGGGAGGGCCCCGGGGCTCAGGAGCGCTGCCGCCCGGAGCTGCATAACTTGGCCGGCAGCAGTAGCGCGGACGGAGCCTTCACGCCCCAGCGGGAATGGGCACCCGGCGGCAGTGGGCAGCCGTGCGTGCGCCCTTGGGCCGGGTGGGTCCGGGGCGAGGGCAGAGCCCGCGATCACACAGAGCCCGCCACTCTTCCCCAACCGTGCGCCAGCTGGGTTCGCGAGGACTGAGCGACGCGGTCTTAGCAATGGAGCAGCGCAGGGGCAAGGGGCTCTCACTACCGTGGCCGCTAGGGACGCCACACAGGGGCTGTCTCTCCCACGACGCCACGTGCAGACGCCGAGGCCCGCCCCTGATGCGGCTGTGCATGGCCCTGGGCCGCCGCGGGCCGCCGGCAGCTGCCGCCGCCCGCCGAGCCGCTGCGTGCTGCCACCTGAGCGTCGGGCAGCGGCTGGCCTGGCGCTGCGGCTGCGCCGCTGTCCATCCGTGGTGCTGCCAGGCATCCGTGGACGCATATCTGCGGCTAGGGCTCGTCGCCGCCGCCCGAGCCCCTGCGCGTGCTGCTCGTTCGCGGCTGGGCGCGACGGGGCTTGCCGTCCGGCTGTTGGCCGCAGCTTTGACATGAGCCGGGAGCCACGAAACAATGACACAGCATCAGCAGCGGAAGCATTGGCGGTAAGGCGATACTCGCCTGCATGGCTCTGCGGTGGTCTATGAGCTTGACGGCGCAGAACATGGTCCCGATCATGCCGCCGTTGAAGAACATGGCCGAGAAGAAGGGGTTCGTGCGTATGAGTGCGCGGTAATGCGCCGCGAAGACGCTCTGGCTGATGCTACTAGTGTTCTCAGTGTCTGTAGGGTGCACGGGTGGGGTTTGTGGTCCACGGGTCATGTCACGGACAAGCCACGCAGGTTTGCCACTGCACTTCTGACCCATAAATACCCCTCATCTTGGTACAGCTGCTGGCCGTGAACTTGCTGCGCTCACCGAGCAGCACCATCACGCCGACCGCGCCCACAGCGAAGGCTGCGAGAGCGACTGGCAGGAGCACTATGATGCCAACTAGCTGCTTCATGGTGAGGGCCTTTGGTTCAGGCGGTGGCGCAGCGGGGTTGCGTGCAAGGCCGGGCATGTTCTATGTGTGCTTCAAGAGCTGGCGTGCGGTGTGGTATAAAATTAGAACTTTAAATGATTGTTGTGTTGTCGCTGTAGTGCTTGGTGCGCTCTGTTGTCGCTGTAGGGTTTGGTTCACGAATTGGCGGGGAACTTTCTCGCGCATCGATCTGCCCTGTAAAACGTGATTGACCGGCACTTGCACATCTAAGTAGCACTTCCACACCCACAACCTCCTCGCTAAATGCTGCCTTCACCATGACGGACAAACTTGCGCCGTCGACACGCCATCAGTATGTTCATAGCGGGCGAGTCGTGTATGAGTGGGACCAGTCATTCAGTGAGGTGAATATTTACGTGCCTGTGCCACCCGGCGTCACGGGCAAACAGCTATTCGTGGACATCACCACGAGCCATGTGCGCTTCGGCATCAAGCCCAACCCGCCCTACCTTGACGTGAGACTATGCGGTCGTGCGGGCGCGGGGGCAGGGGGCTACCCAGGCATGAGTGGGCCGCGCAACTACCTCGAAGGGGCAGGGGCGCGAGGAGGGTGTCCGCCAAGGGCAGCCCACGCCAGCCGCTGCATGCCCCTCCTAATGGCAGAGCGACCTGGCGGGCACTGTCAAGGCGTCGGACAGCTTCTGGACGTTAGGTGGGGCTGAGGTGGGCGGTGGGGCTGGGGATGGGGAGGGGAAAGGGCATGAATTGGGTGGGGATGCACCCCGGGAGGCGGCTCGGGGACAAGCAGGGCCGTGTTGGGAAAGGCCCTTGCACGGCCTGAAACCAGCCGGGTGGGCTCAGCGCCACCTGGGCAATGGGGTCACATAGCTGAGTTGGTGGCCTCAGCGCACCACGACAGCCACCCACCCTGCTGCCTGCCCGCCCTGCTCCCTCCCTGCCCCCTTCACCCCAGAGGACGGCGTGCTGCACCTGCAGCTGGCCAAGCTGGAAGAGGTGGGCGGGCGGGGATGAGGGGTGGGGCCGTTGGGGCCGTGGGCAGGGGCCCCACATGCAGCCGCCCGGGGGCCCATGTGTGCAAAAGGGGGGGGGGGCACCGGCACATGCGGCGGCGGCAGCCGCCCAGGCGCCACTGCTGGTGCACCACTGCATGTGCCCCGGCACACACGGCCTTGCCGTCCCCTCCCCTTCCCCACCCACCCCTCCTGCTGCCAGGGCGAGCCGTGGCGCAGCGCCATCGCCGGCCACGACCTGGACCCCGCCACCCAGCAGGCCGACACGCAGCGCCTGCTGCTGGAGCGCTTCCAGGCGGAGGTGGGGCAGCGGGGAGGGAGGGGACCAGGGGGCCGGGCTGGCAGGACGCGGCAAGGCGCCGGGGCACGAGTCGTGCCGGGCCTCTGGCGGGCCTTCCGCCCCGTCCGCACCCGCCTGACTACCTTGCCCCTGGCCCCTGACCCCTGGCCCCTGCCGGCTGTGCCCCCGTGCCTGCGCAGAACCCAGGCTTTGACTTTTCTCAGGCCGTGTTCAACGGGGCGGTGCCCAACCCCCGCACCTTCATGCGCGACCTGGACAACGGGGCGGGGGCCGGGGGCCCGGGGGAGGGCGAGGACTGAGGGGCGGGGGAACGGCAGCAAGCGGGAGAGGCAGCAGCAGTGCCGCCCTGGGGGGGCAGCGGCCCGCCACCAGCAGCCGCCAGCGATGAGGCGGACACCTGTGGCCGGGGAGCAGGGCCGGGGCGCAATGGCGTACCCGCCCTGCAGCGGCAGACAGGGGGCTCGCCGCTCGGCCGCAGGACGGAGGGCATGGGCGCAGCACTGGAGGCTTGTGTGGAGGCGTCAACACGCCGCTCCGCGCCTGGCGCTGCCGGCAAGCCGAAGTCGGTGTCCCCTTCCTTCCCCAGCCCGCCACGGCCTGCCGTGCACAGCAGGGCGGCGGCTGGCTGGCAGCAGCGCATGGGTTGCTGGTACGTGAGGCCCCGGGGAGGGGGGGGCAGCAGGCTCCTCCATTGCAGCGGCGCCCCTCCCCACCCACCCGTCCGCCTGCGTCCCTTGCAGCAGGGGCGGTGGCTGCCGGGACGCGAGCAAGCCCCTGCTGGTCGCACACGCACGCGGCCCCACCTCGGGAGGGGAGGCGTGGATCCCCTGCCCCGGGGGCGCCGGCGCACCGCCCCTGCGCCAGCATGGGCGCCAGACCACCAGTGGTGGAGGGGAGTGCTGCACGCGAGGCGCGCTCAGGGGCCCCTGGCAGCGGCAGGGGCGGAGCGCCCCAGGCCGCGGCCCTCCAGCGCCCAGGCCAGGGGCCGGTCCTGCGCCTACCATCCTGGGTGGGCCGCCGCTGTGGCCTGTTGACGGCAGCCTGGGACCGGCGGCGCAGCGCTGGCGCGGCTGTGGTTGTGGCCGTGCAGGCTGGTGGGCAGGTGGCGGCGAGTGGCAGGAGGTGCCGGTGCAGGCCGCTGGCGTGTGGGTGCCTGTCGGCAAGCAGGCATAGCAGGCAGGCAGGCAGGCGGGCGCTAGCTGGCCGGACACGGGGACGGAGGACGGGGGCAGCGCCGCCGTGGCTTCAGGCTCAGCTGTGCGGTGTGCGCACTGCTGCGGGTGGGCGGCCCTGTGTGCTGGGTGGCCGGCCTCAGGCAGCCTCAGACGGTGGCGGCGCCTGCAGGTCCGTGATTGGGTGTAGGGAGTGCCAGAGCCGTGGCCAGGTGCTCCGCCACGGACCGGCGCGGCTGTGACCCCCTGACAGCGGCACCGGGTGCGGTGCTCTCGCTGTAAGTGCCTCCACTGATTTCCACGCTGTTCCTACTGTCAAGGTTCGTACCTGGCCACGGTCCGCACATGGGGACTGACCCTCGCAAGCCACAGCGCTGATGAGAATCGAGCAGACCAAGACCTGAGGGACGCTGACAGTCGGCTTCATGCTCGGGCAGTAGCAGGACGAGGCCAATAATGGGGGAGAGCTTGCCTGCCTGCGAGCTGCGGAGCTCCAGCCCCCCTGGCACTTCCCACGCAGCTCCAGCGCCCTGCCCGGCCATCAGCCCACCCGCGCATCCACTGAGGGGGCCCCGCGAGCCCTCCCTGGTTCATGCACCCTGGTCGCCACACACCTCAACGCATCCCTGCTTCATACGCAAGACCGACGCGTCACCAACCCAAGGCGTGCCGCGCGGGTCGTGCTTACTATTTGTTACCTATTTCTCAGCACACGGCGCAACACGAGCGACGCCGATAGCAGCTCAGCCGGAGCAGCCGCCACGTTCGCAGCGGCCAGCTCTTGGGTGCCGCACAATCCGGCAGGCTCCTTATCCTGCCCACCCCCTGCAGGATGCTGGCTGCCTACAACCCACACAGCCGCTACACGGGCCGCTGCCTGACTCCTTCGTCAGTGGAGAGCGATGCATCCTTGTGGACTAGCAGGCCCCCGTCATCAATACGGCCAGGACTCCTGTGGAGGCGGCCTCTGTCCCATCTTCTAGTGTGCCCAGGTGGCAGCTCACGTCAGCCGCCCAGCGCCCGGCCGCAGGAGGGGCAGAAGGCAAAGTCGGGCGCCACTGCCCGGCCGCAGGAGGGGCAACAGCCCGCTCCGCCCGCCTTGGGCGCCCGGCCCGGTGGCGCAATGGGCGGCAGCCGGGGCGGCGACCAGGGCCGCTGCCCTCGCTGGAGCTGCGCGCCACTGCCCGCCCGCTCCGCCTCGCCGCGCTCCGAAGCCCAGCCGCAGGATGCGCAGCTGACGAAGGGCTCCCCTTGCCTCAGGGTCCACACCGGTACAAGGAACAGGGACAGAACCTGGTCGAGACGAACCTGTGGGAGACGGGCAAGGTGAGCGAGCGACAAACAACAGGACACCCATCACCACCAAGAGCCTGACACGGCGCCCGCTGCCGCCTGCTTCTCTTGCTTGCAAGCCGGTTGGGGCGCCCACACCGCACCCACGCCTGGTGCAGCCTGCTTCTCTTGCTCGCAAGCCGATTGCAGCGCTCGCCCGCACCCACCAGGCGGAGCGTATCCGGCGAACCGCACGAGCCGCAGGCGCCAGGCACCCCGCGCAAGACCACGGTGCGGGGAGCGACTCCGCCCAGAAAGAAGAAGAACATACGGCGGAGCCTGGAGTGAGGAGGGTAAGAACGCGTGAGCGAGATGGGTTGCCAACGTTACGGGGAAAAGATGGAAGGGGGGAAGAAGGGTGGGACAGGGCGGTCTCGGGTCGACTCTCGTCAAGGTGGTCCCCAGGTCGGCCCGCGTCAACGGCATGCTGCATGCAATTGACCTCGACGCCGTGGCGTGATGATGGAGCGCCAGCTGCATCCGTTAAAGCTGTTGTGG
This sequence comes from Chlamydomonas sphaeroides, assembly GCA_001662425.1. Lineage (NCBI taxonomy): Eukaryota > Viridiplantae > Chlorophyta > Chlorophyceae > Chlamydomonadales > Chlamydomonadaceae > Chlamydomonas > Chlamydomonas sphaeroides. The sequence continues at coordinate 29,097 of BDDC01001145.1, forward strand.
CTTGTCGCAGACGGCGAGGCTTGTCGCGATGGCTAGGGCCAGCGTGCCGAGCGCCGGCCCACCACTCACCTCGAGCAATTGACCTTACTATCAACGACTAGACTAGCAACGAGGCTGCAAACGAATCGCCCGGTGCCCTCGCAACGTTTGGTTGCAAGTTGGTGAGGGTTGGTGCGAGCGAGCTTTAGGTGGGCACCACTGGTATGTTGTTCGTCCGTCTGTACTGTTGAGTTGTCAATACCACGCGGGGCGGATAAGGCACATGGCCCACAGCGCCCTCCAGCCACGTCGAGCCCTTTCCAGCCCGTCCGCCCCTCCCCGCACCCGCCCCTGTCCGCCCCCATGCTCCATTCTCGGTTCCACTTCCTTATGCCCAGCCAACTCACGTACTGGACCGCGACGGCCCTGAGCTCATCGGTTGATGACCTCATGGGAGCAGCCGTCCAGGCGCGACAGTCCTGTCTGCGGAACCCCGCCCGTGCCGCCCCCGATCCTTCGCTGCAGCGGCGCAGCCTCTTGGCGGGGCAGGCGGGGCCAACGAACACGCCACGAAGGGCAGCACCGCTCACAGCCCCGCCGCCACATAGCCCCGTCTCCTCCGCCCCCTGCCTGCACCGCCCCGTGAGCCTGCTGGCCCGCCAGTGGCCGCGCGGCTCCGTCACACCAGGCCGCACCAGGCTGCGCTCAGCGGGAGGCGGCATGGAGGGTTGAGGGGGAGGGAGGGCGGGAGGGAGGGAGGGCCTAGCTACATGGGGCGCCTGAGCGGCACGGCCGGGCACACCGCCAACACGCAGCAGCGGGCAGCGCGCAGCGCCTGCAGCGGGCGTGGCTGCAGCAGCAGCGGGCAGGCAGGCAGGCAGGCAGGTGCCGGCCTCACGCACTCAATGAGGCCGACCGGCAGCAGCGTCTGCCGAACGCGAAGTCGAGCAATGGGGCGGGACGGGCGGCAGCGGGTTGTCAGGCCGCGCTGCGCCGCCATCCCACACACCACGCCCACAGGACACAACTCGTCCTGGCCGGGGCCCCTCAGCACAGGCGCTCATGCTGTACGTGTGATCCCGCCCGCCTGCCTTGGCGTCACACTGCCGGAGAGCGCCAGCAGCGCTGCGCCCCGTGCACCGCATTCGCAGCGGCAGCAGCGTAGCAGCTGCCGGCTTGGAGGGCCAGCCGCGTGTTGGAGGTCGGGATTGGATGACGCCTGCTCCCGCGACCGCCGAATGCTGTGGTCTCAGGCCGTTGAGGCCGCAAGCGCCCTCGCCCGCAGCGGGCAGCGCCAGCTTCGCGCCATGGCGGTGACTAGTGAGGGCTGGACCCTGGCGTGCGGAGGGCGAGGGCCATGGGCAGGAGGCCCCTCCTGGCACTGGGCTGTCACTGGGATACTCGCGCACCCCTCGGACCAGGAGGCCCCTCCTGCCTCGGACGGCAGTCCGTGTGCGGCAGCGTTGGGGAACTCGTACACGATTACTTGGGGTGGTCTTCACACTTGACCCCACTCCAGGGACCGCGGTCCGCGCCCGTGTGTTGCGCGCGTGCCCATCGCCCCCCCCCGCGGCCCCTGCTGCACAACGACGGATTGCAGCGTTGGCAGCCAACAGCTCTCCACTGCCTCCGATATGCGGTACAAGCTGCCTCCACTGTTGGAATGTCCGCTGATTGTGCAGTCCTATCATCGGTTGGCATAGAATGCCCGACTCCGCCCCCCTGCCCAACACACACAAACCACGTATCTGCAGCCCAGCACCATAAGCAGGCCTTGATATCGCGCACCTCGGCACGAAGCCAGCCCTCCTCCCCATGTTTCCCTTCCTCTCCTCACCTGCAGCAGAGTATGATGTCAAGCTCCACCTGCTCCACTCACCGCCATTGCCCGCCAGCAGCGGCCCATGGGCCGAGGGCGCGCCCATGCCCTGCCTGGCCAGCCCCGCCTCATGCCGCACAGCTGCCCTGCTCATGGCCCGGAACGCCGCCGCCACCGCCAGACCACCGCAGGTCCACTGCCAAGTCCTGCCATGTGCTCGTGCTGTGCCTGTACTGACCTCGCCCCTAGTTCTCTTGCTCGCATGTGCCATTGCCCTGCAACTCATCAGCTCACTGCCGTACACGGCCCCCGCCCCCCCGGTATGCCCACCCCCCCTGCTCCTCCGCCAATGCTACCGGCATGCCCGCCACCCTACCCGCCATCCTCTCTCCTCACGCCGCGCCCATGCCCTCCAGCACCGCCCCCAGCAGCCGCTTCTTCTCAATGCGGAACGCCAGCGCAGCGGCCTCGGGCCCCGACACACCGCCCTTGCGACCGGAGCCAGCGCCGGAGCCGGAGCTGGCCAGCAGCGCCAGGTCCTCCTGAGGGCGGGTGTGTGTGTGTGGGGGGGCGGGGAGTCCGTGAGGGGACCAGGGCGGCGCCCTCGGAAAGGCCGAGCCCCCCCTCGCCCTGCACTTCCCCCGCCGCTTCGCCACCTGGCCGCCCCCTCCCCTCCCCTCCCCTCCCCTCCCCTGCTGCACCCCACCCCTGCTCGCCTGCAGGCTGGTGGCCGCCGCCGCCAGCTGCGCGGCCACGCAGTGCGCCAGGCAGGCGGCCAGGCGGGCCTCGTCGTCGGGGGAGCCCTGGCGGGAGAAGGCCGACACGCCTGAGGCGGGGAGGGGCAGGCAAGGGAGGGAGCGGGAAGGTGAAAGGGAGGGGCAAGCGCAGGGGGTGTGTGGGCTAGTGCGGCCCCTCACTGCCCCGCCAGGACCCCACCGCTGCCACCAGAGCCCGACCCTGCCGCCGCCCCGACCCGGCCCCCCCTCCACACCCCTAAAGGCTCCCACCCTGCGCCGCCTGTGTGTCGGAGGCCAGCAGGAAGCGCAGCGCCTGCAGGGTGGCCGCGGGGAAGCCCCGCCGCTCCACCACCACCTGAGGCCAACGGGGGGGAGGGCAGAGGCGCAGGGGAGGGGAGAGCGGGACGAGGGCGGGGGGTGGGTGGGTTATAACGCCAGTGACCGGCCGTGGGGCCGGCCGTCTCCATCCCCCCTGCTGCTGCCTGTGCGCTCGGCCCTGATGCCCCCCGACTGCCCCCTGGCCCCCGCACCCAGCGGTCACGTCATGCTCCCCGCCTCCCCTCCCTCCCCTAATCTCCCACGTTTGGCCAGTCCCCCCCCCCCTTTGCCGCCCCCTCCCCACCTCCCCCTCCCCACCTTCCCCCCCCCTGGGCCCCCCCTGCCACCCCACCTGGCTGAGCGCCCCAGCCAGGCTGCTCCCCCGCAGCGCCTCGAGCCGGGCGGGGGCCACCGGCGTGAAGCCGCCCACCCACTGCAGCATGTCGGTCATGACGTACACGTCCTGGCGGGAGGCAGGGAGGGAGGGAGGGAGGGAGGGAGGGAGGGAGGGAGGCAGGGAGGGAGGCAGGGAGGGAGG
>BDDC01001146.1:2382-23511 GCA_001662425.1 Chlamydomonas sphaeroides
GGGGCGCACACCCCGCTACACCGGCCACATGGCTACCATACCAGGAGCGGGCGCTAGCAATCGGTACCTGCTGGAACATAGGAACCTGTGCAGTTGTCTAGGGTGAATCCAAAGGATGGGAAGTCCGCCAGCAGCGCCAAGGCCCGCTTGTAGCAAACCATCCTTCCGTAAGTGGTGTGGGTGAAGACCACGAAGCCCACACAGGCCCCCGACTGCCACTGCGTGCAGCGGTCCGCGAGCATCGCAATCGTGTTTGCGCCGATGCCCTCACACAGCATGTCGTTGCCGGGCGCATCCAGCCACCGTTCAAACCGGTAGCTCAGCAGCAGGGGCGGGCACTGGCTGGGCGGGAACCATGCTGCACGCATGGGGCGGACAGGTACAGTAATGAGTGGGGACCATGCATCTCCATTTATTTCCAGGCAGGTGGCATACATGGCAGTGTGCACGAAGGCAAAAGTGGCAGAGTTTGCATAATCACAAATGCGCTTGACAACTTTAATACCTGCTGGGACGTAGGTGCCTGAGCAGCTGTCCACCAGCACCGAGGATGGGAAGTCCGCGAGCGGCGCTAGCGGGTTCTTGAAACAAACCCGCCGTCCTTCGGTGGCGTGGGTGAAGACAGTAAACGCCACGCAACCCGCCAGCTGCTGCGTGCAGCGCTCGGCCAGCATATCCATCGTGTTTGCGCCGATAGCCTCGCACAGCATGTCGTTTCCGGGTGCATCTTTCAGCCGCTCAAATCGGTAACCGAACAGCTGAGACGGGCACTGGCTGGGAGAGAGCCATCCTGCGCAAACGGCGAAGGGCCGCGATCAGAACAGGGAGCTTTGGCCAGCTGTGGAGTCACACCGAGCTGCCGCATTGCTCTGCAGCGGTGCTGCCAACATGAGGGGATGCGGTGTGTGTGGCAATCGAGTCCCTGGCAAGGAGTTCACCCGCCGCGCGCATTCCCATCCAGGTGACCGCCTCTTGGGAAGACACGCCATTAAACCAGGGCGTGTCAGGCCCGAAGAGGGCGGCTATGGTGGCTCGGTACTCGCTGACGTTCGCAAAAGAGGCCAGGCGGCCGCCAAACGTCGAGCAGCGCTGCGAGGCATCTTCAAAAGTTGCCGGGGCTGCACGCAAGCAAAATGGACGAGGCAATGCAAGCACGGTTCCATGGATGCCACGCACAAGCAGCTACAACGCGGCTGGCACCACCCCTAGCGCCAGCCAGCCACGCAGCTGTGCTGATCGCTTACTCGGAATGTATGCAAGCTCCTTGGAGCCAATTTGCCTGTATACGGTCGAGGAACGAAGCATGGCCGCCTGACTGGTCATGGCTGCAACGGCAAAAGGCAGGCGGCGAGTGTGTCGTCACTGGATGCATATGGGCGGCTGCCGTTGATGGCATGCATGCATGCACGCAGCAGCTGATAGGGTGGGTCAGCGATGGACACACTGTGCACACATCCGCAAACGCCCAGCAGTATGGGAAACCGAGCTTGCCTGGCTGTGGGCTGCTTAGGCCGGTCCAGACCCCAATGGCTGGCAAGCTCTCTGGGTTGTAAGACCGTTGAAAATAAGCTCCTGTCGCTGACACAAGCGCGTTCAGCTCGAAGTCCGAGCGAAAACTCGCGAGCCTGCCACCGCGGCCCTGGCAGAATGCGTCGCCCTCGGCCCAGCTCATCTGCAGGCGGACCATGCGCAGCACGTCAGCCGCGCAGGATACACTGCGAGTGACGCGAGCGAGTGTCTCGGGAAGACACGAGCCTTGCTATAGGCCATCCGGGTCAGCACGCTAGCTGTGGCCAGGGGTTAAGAGCAGTGGCCGGGGCAGGTGCCTAGGCCGCCCTAGCTATCAGCCCAGGCCAGCGGAGCACCCAAACGCAGGGCCCAACTGCTCACAACCAACCGCCCCACCAACTAATAACACAACGTTAACCGACCTGGACATTGTACACGCTCAGCACGTCGCCGTTGTCGCCCTGCAGCTGCACCACAGGGCTGCCGTCCTCCGCGCGAGACACGGCAAGCGTCTGGACCTCCGAGGGCAGCTTGCACAGGGGCATCGCCACGCTGCTGTGGCAGGAGCGGTCCAGCCACACCGTTGAGCCGTAAGCTGGGGGAGGCAGGACCAGCCACATGCATATACAGGCAGTATGCTTGACCTTCAGAACTGGCTGTGGTGGGGCGATGTGGCTGTATGTATGTGGTGGCTAGATGCGTGAGTTGCTTACCCAGGTCGACGAGCGCCTGCACGCAGTCCATCCTCGGCTCCACCAGCCAGCGGCTCGCCCGGACCCCAGGGCACGACGGTTGGGAAGGGAACACCACCAGGATACCAATACACCGCGGATGTGTTGATGGCTGCAGCGTCGCGCTCGGCCGCCAGCCAGACGGCGATGGACGCTGCAGGGCGGGTGAGGCCCCACTCCACAAGCATGTCGGCTACGCGGTCCCATTCATCTGCCAGCGGCGGTGCATTAGGGAATGCAAGCCGTGATTGCAAGAATTCACGGTATGTGTGCGTACAAGTGAGGTCGATTCAGTGCGTAACCTGTTAACATGCATGCACATGCGCCGTGCCTGGAAGGATCCAGCGCACCCAGCCACAGGCCCTGGATGCCGCAGCCTTACCATCCGAAGGGTAGGCGTACAGTGTGCCACCCCGCGCCCTGCGGGGTGAATACGCAATGCAAGGCCGGCGCGGTGCACACGCGTTGGCCATCTATCCAGGTGACAATTCCTCATAATAATAAGCAGGATGGCAATGAACGATGGCACAGCAGTCCCCTGCTGTTACTGCTGTGTAGACAGCCTGCCTCCGTCCTGCCCCCAGCCACAGCGAGCGGGGTGGCGGCTGGCTTACACGCAAAACGCCTCCGCCTGCAGCCTGCTCATAAAGCTGTCGAAGAACTGCACCGCGTAATCAGCCCTCTTGAAGACTGCGTCGGGCAGCCACACGATGCAAGGCCGGTGAGGAGATGGGCATGCCGGCAGCAGGTGGCCAGGAACCTAGTTGCCGAGCTGCCGGACGCGCACCTGCCCCTGGCGCCGCCGCAGCTGCAGTCGAGGCGTCGATGGTCGCTGGCTTGTCGGCGAGTACCTCGGCAACGCCTAGAGGGCAGTCGATCTGCGTACATACATACGGCACAGTAACACGGTCGATCCGTCGTGTCCACAGCGCACCAGCGCACGAAATGGCGTCCTATTGTGGGGCCATCGTGCACGTACATAACACCGACATACGCCGTCGTGTTGCTCACCTCGAGGTCAAAAGCATCATCACGAGACGACTGGGTGCTGCTCAGCAGGTCTGGGCTTGAATACGCTGCTACCGAACCCAGGGACGCGGTCGCCGTGCTGCGGTTGGAAGCTAGCCGTTGAGCAGGTGCATTGTCGCAGCCGATGCTAAGGGAGCGGGTGCGGTAGGCACGGTCCATCGTGGCCTTGATGACCACCGCCTTGGACCCAACAGGGCACTCCTGCTTGAACGGCTCGCCGCCCAGCGCAGGCGCCGTGCCAACGGCCGCAAGTTGGGCTGCGGGCGGATGGGCAACATACACTCAAGTCAACAGACGCGCCGCCTTTGCCGGAGGTTGCATGCGACTTGCGGTGGGCATGTACTCAAGCAAGCCACTGCAGCTGCATGCGTGCATGCATGCTAACAAGTCCTTCGACGCATTCTATTTCCTACCAGATAATGGCATGCGCGCCTCCCGCTCTGGCGCGCCCACGCATATAAGCCTGAGCGCATGCAGCAGGCGGCTGGCGGTCGCTGCGCGCAGACCAGACACGCCGCTCGCCACCATCCAGCTGGCGCAGGACTCCTTGAAGCTCTGGCCAGCCTGCATTTCAATGCACGGGGAACGGTTGGCTTAGCTTGTGTTGCATGGGACGTATGGTGCTGCGGAGTGTGTTTGATGGGTGCGGGCCAATCGACACGGCACGGCGAGGATGGGTGCTCGTAGCGCAGCAGCAGCCACACAACTGACGTACCGGCGGACCCGGGTCGTCGTTCCCAGTGGCAATTGTATCGAAGCAGATAGGCCGCGCGGATAGCAGCGCCTGATTGGTGCTATTCAACATTGCTCCCGATCGGCCAATGACGGCGCTGATGCCACCGGGGCACAGGGCAGAAACGAATGGCGTGGTGTTTGCGCGATTGGCAATGGCCGGGAGGCCGGGGATGACTGCGGGGCATGTAGAGCCGGAAGGGGATGAGGACTGGCGACAGCACTCACGCAGCAAAACGACGGCATGAGCTAGGCAGGCACATGCGAGTCCACAGACGCACCGAGCGCCACAGGTGCCGCGCCGCTGCAGGTGATGCCAAAGCTGCCGAGCACTGCCATCGCGTCGACGGTGTCTGCAGGCGCTGCATCATAGCTGCACGCAGCGAGCGCCAGGGGCGGCGCGGAACGATAGATGTTTTGAGGCACGGGGCATTATCGACAGCACACACACACCCGGCTATGCATGCCACGTCTCGCACGCGCGCACCTGCCAAACAGGGACGTCATGAATGTGCCAGCTGGGCACTGCACGCGCCAGGGCTGCAGCCCGCGAGCCTGATCCGGCGTCAACTCGCTCACAACTGTGCGCAGCACATGTGTCGGGCATCGTATGACACGTCAGCCAGCCGTGCGAACGTGCAGACGCGACATGCGCCCCCGCCGCCTGCTGGTATCGCGTTCGTGGGCGCACGTCACAGCGCAGGTGGATGTGCTTACCGGGGGGCAGGACCGGCGGCAGGCCAGTCACGCGGACGCATCGCGCGACGAGGCTGGTCAGGTAGTGGCGCTCTGGCGCGCTGGCCGTAGCAGCAGGCAGCACCTGCCGCGTCCAGCCCACTTCCTGGATGGCGTGCCCCTCGGGGCAGCTGAACGACCAGGGCCGCAGCTGCGGGGCCAGCGCGCCGCCGGGCGGCAGCAGGGGCGCCGAGGAGCTGGCGCAGCGGCCCGTCATGTTGGCCACGTAGCCGGAGCTGCCAGACGTGAAGTGCGTGAAGAGACCCGCGAGCGCAGCGACGCCGCTGGGGCCGCCAGTAGAGCTGGTGGTCAGGCAGCTCGTAACGGTCACCTGCGGCCGGCAGTCCCACAATACCTGAGCATCCTGCTGGCTGGCACGCGCACGCATGGTCTGCACCCACAAGGAAGGCCCACCGACCTTGATTACCGCGGCCCCAGGGGGCAGGGCCGGCTGGCCAGCCTCCACCCGTACGCCCGCGCCGTCGCCGGCGGGCGGCGCCAGGATAGGAACGCAGCTGCCAGCAAGCCCAATGGCGGGCACAGCTCTCGGAATCGCCTGCAGCGCCGCGCTGCTGGCGTTGGTCAGGAACACTGACAGCTCACCGAGCACATACCCGGCCGGGCACACCACCGCGCCGGCGGCCCGGGACGCATAGAAAGGCGAGTCCTGCGTCCAGTCGCCAATCACGGGCGAGCAGTCGGGGCAGGCGGGGCCACCGGCGGGCACGTCGTGCGGTGGGGGCGGTGGGCTGGGCGGCGGAGGCGAGGGCGGCAAGAGCGGTGGCGGCGAAGGCGACCGGGGGCGGAGGGGCGGGGGCGCAGACGACTGGGGTGGTGGCAGGGGCGGCGGTACGGGAGATGGCAGTGGGGGACGGGGCGGCGGCTTTGGCGGGCGGGGTGGCGATGGCGGTCGAGGGGGCAGCGGAGAGGTCTGCTGCAGGCGGCGGCGTCCGGTGCTGCTGGGTGGAGGGCGTGGGGATGGGTTGGGCGGCGGTCGTGGTGGTAGTGGAGGTGGGCTCAGGGGCGGGCGTGGCGGCTTGGGTGGCGACGGGGGCTTCAGCGGCGCGGGCATGGGCGGGGGTGCAGGCGCAGGTGGCGGCCTTGGGGCTGGGGACGGCGGCGGCGAGGGTGGAGGCGGCGGCGGGGCGTCAAGCGCAGGCGCCAGAACACACGCGAGCTGCAGTGTGGCTAGCACGTTGGCCGGCAGCCCAGCCGTGGAGCTGCCCTGCGGCAGGGCACTGCCCAGCAAGCCGAGAGCCAGCTGGCCCTTGGGGCAAGCGTACGCAAAACGACTAGGGGCGCGGCAACGCCGCCGGCCCCCGAGCACCGTGACGAGCGGCACACTGTCTTGGTTGCCGCATGTAATGCCAAGCTGCGGAGCGGGCGGGGTGCAGGATGGCTCAGCAACGAACGTGGCTTGCAATCTGTCTGCAATCGTGTTCAGGTACGGTCGACCGGCCCGCGTCCGCCTGCTCACCGAGCAGATGCCGTCGCTGTCGTATTCGCCGAAAATGCCGAGGACGCCGTGCGGCGCGCAGTCCGCCAGCGCGACGGTGCCTGTTGCGGCGCTCCACAGGCGCCGCTCTGCGCCGGGCACGGTTCCGAAGCAGGCCACCCCGACATCCAGGACAGCCTCGGCCGAGGTGTTGACCCACAAGGACACGCGCTGCAGCAGCGGCGCCTCCGACTGGCGCCTGCAGAGCAGGCTGAACGGCAGCGGCGAGCCGATGTCTCCGCCGTACGGAAGGGGCCAGCCGAAGAGCGGGCTATAGGTCGGCGGCTCGGGCGGCGGGCTCGCAGAGCCGGGGCCGCCGGCGGGCGGCAGCGGCAGCGGCAGCGCCCCGGAGGTGAACATTGCGCTGCTGCGGAAGCAGGTGCGGATGCCGGGAGACACGACGTCCGAGGTGGCGAGGGGCGCTGTGGCGGGCGCCCTCCAGGGTCGCGCCATGAGGAAGCAGGCCGCGGCGCTGCTGCCGTTGGCCTGCTGCTGGCCCAAGCCGGCAGATGGTGGCACGTATGTGTAGTAGGCGCACCTGTGCGACGCATCGGGAGCATAGCAGGTTGTCGCGTGCTTGAGAAACGGCGGGGATGGGACGTACGGTGCGCGCGGCTGGGAACAAGTTGACAGCTCGCCTCCCCGCCACCAACGCATGGAGGGCACATGCGCAGCTGGGGCCAGCGTACGCGGTGGGCCCTGACATGACGACCTACGAACACAGAAACCCGGGGCAACGCACACGCTATGCGTGGGCAGTAGCTCGACTTGCGCACCTGGCCTGTACCACACAGGCAGCAGCGCACTCCTGCTCCGACGTCACGTTCAGCGGCCCAGCGCCAAGCCGCTCGCCGGGCACGATCAGCGCGAGTCCCCTGCGAGCAAAACCGAGCGAGCGTACCAAGCACCAGCGTAAACAGGCCGCCCCAAACAACGCGCACGTATGCCTGAGGGACGAATGCGTCCTAAGCGAAAGGCGCGCTAGTCATATAGCAGCGCAGCAAAGCTTACCCGGGTCGTGTGAGGCAGAACACGTCGGGGTTCAGGTTGATGTCGGGTAGAGCTGTGCGGGGGGTCACGCCAGCGGTACCGGGCCAGAGAAATGCAAGTCTTGGCGTCGACAGGGCAGAGCGCGCTGCCAGTTGAGGCAGCTATGGATGGATGCGTGATGTGGCCGCGCAGCTGTTGCAGCGCGCAGCGGCAGCTGCTCGCTAGCTGATGCTATGTGAGGGCGCGGCCGTGGGTGTGAGGATGCATATGATGGATCAGTTCCCATCTCACCCAACGATCAGGGTGTGGGTCCTCTCCTACCAGCTGCCCGCCGCGACTTCGTGTGCGGTGCTAGATAGCTGTGCTAGCACTAGTTGTCGCCAGACGCACACATAGCGCGGGCAGACGGTCGCGAGCGAGCGAGCCTTACCCTCTTGGCACACCACAGGGACCTCGCGCTCAGCGCGGACGCCGAGTACACGCCTTGACCGATGAATGCGTCGTACATCGGAGGCGGAGGCGGAGGCGGGGGCGGTGGAGGCGGCACCAATGTCGCGTCGGGCTCCGGAGGGGGCGGCGCAGCCGGAGCCGAGGGCGGCTGCGTGGCATTCTGTCCCACGGGCCGCTGAGGGCTGGGCGGCGAGGGCCCGGGCGGCACAGGCGGCGACGGCCTCGGCGGCAACGGTGGTGAGGGCGGCGGCGGCGGCGGGGGTGACACGCGAACAGCCTCGGTCGCTGCCGATCCGCTCCAGACGCCGTAGAGGCCAGCCTGTGCGGAGGCGAGGAGCCTTGTTGGTCGGCAGCAGGCACCTGGAGGGCTGCATATGTAGTGCCACCCCGCTGGCGAGGTATGTGGCGCTTGCAACATCGACGGGCGGCATGCCGAGCCGATCGTGTGCAATGCGTGGCATGAGCTGAATGCCAACGAGGCGCCGAGAGCTGCTGGCCGCACCTTCAGTGTCACGTTGGCGCCGCCCTGCCCCACAATGAGCCCGCAGTGGGCCGGCCCAAAGTCCTCAGCCTCCCACGCAGTCAGCGCGCCGTCCGCCGCCACGCTGCCATCGCTCCAGTACATCTGCAAAGGGCCCGGATAGGACGGGGTTCACGCTTTGCAAGGTTGGGGATGCATGCTGCACATACACCGATGCGATCCCCTGACCCGCACCACCAGGCTGCGCTGCGCCCACCTGGCCGTCGCCAAAGCTGCGGAGCCCCAGCCAGAAGTGCGAGGGCAGAGCCTCCGACACGTTGCCCGCAAGCAGCGCCTCAGTGGCGTACAGGTCGGTCAGCGAGGGCAGCTCGGCTCCAAGGGAGCGGCACAGTTTGCTGCCCTCGGCAAACGTCATCCGCAGGTGGCCCGCCGAGCCCGTTGCGTCGTCCTCGGACGACGGGAACACCAGCAGTGCCGAGGTGAGCAGCGGCACCCGCACGGGCGTGGGGATGCCGGCACCCAGGCTGCGCCGCATCTCGCACACAAAAGGCAGCGCCAGGCCGCAGCCCACGTCGTGCCACTGGGCGGCCGGCGACACCACCTCACGCAGCCCGGCGCCACCGCTGCCTGTTGTTGTGCACGACCACGCAAAGCAGTGATCAGGGGTTGCGGGGTTAGGTCCTGTCATGGGCACATGAGCGTGCGTGGCTAACCCGCCTGCTGGCCTGGATTTGCAGCGAGGCCGCCGGCAAAAACTACGAGCGCACCTGCTAGCTCCACAGAGGCCGCTACGCAGCCTTCCTTGCCAAGCCTGCCGCAGGCCGGCGCAAGCAAGAAGCGTCGGGAGTGAGCCATGTGTGCGTGCATGTCGGGCAAACGCACGGGGGAGCCCAGCTTTTACGCACGTGCAAGGGCGCACGTACAGAGCACGTGCAAGGGCGCACGCACAGAGCTACGCACTTCAACAAACAACCCCTTGTGCATGCACGCAAGCGCTAATGCCGCACAGTCGTACCTGCCATCGGGCTGCCCGGGGGCCCAGGCACTAAACACGATGTCGTTGCCGCTCGCGCTCCAAACAAAGCGACCCTCCTGGGCTGCGGCGCGAGAGGCGGCGGGCGAACGCGACATCAGGACGGGGGCATACGGGGGTTGCGCAGTCGCGCACACCACCCATCGAACGCACGCGCATTGCTTTGCAGCATTTACGGTACCTGTGTCGGATGCCCCCAGCCACACCAGCACCTGTTATGCAGCACATACGACACAACGTCAGTCACCGGACCCAGCTTCGAAACACGTCATACCCCGTTTGCTGCAAGACTCACGTTTCGGTCACGATAGACATCCTCGTCGCCCAGCTTGCCGGTGGACGCCCACCCCGCCAGCAGCGAGTACACCACCGCGGCCTCGCCGCTGTCCTCGACGCTGGCCAGGCTGCCGCCCAGCGCCTCGCAGTGCTCGCCGGCGGCCTGCCACGTCTTGCGGACCTGGTACAGCTGGAACTGGTGCTCGCCCAGGGAGGCCACCAGCTCGGGGGCGCCAAGGTTGGAGCCGCCCCGGGCGCCCACTGCGGCAGTGGTCAGGAATCCGATGTGCACGGAATCTTTGCAGCAGCGCGCAAATATGATGGCTGCAACGCAAGATCCCACGCAGGCTGATGAGGAGCCGCAGCCACGCGAGCTGGCCACGTACATACCGGCGTTCGTGCACTGCGGTGGCGTGACGGTTTCGCAAACGGCCGCGTCCACGCTACGGATGCTGTCAACCAGCGACGCCAGCAGCGCCCCGTCATCCGAGTCGACATCCCACTGTGTGTGCAAGACAGACGACGATTTCAGGGCGGGTGTGAGGTTCCAGGTGCGGCAGCAGGCAAGTACGCAGGACGGACAGTGAGGACGGCACGGCAGATAATTGCGTGCTCGCCGGCACTCACCAGGCCCAAGCCTCCCAGGCAGTGCGAGCGGGCAAAGCAGGCCTTGGCGCCCAGCGTCTCGGCGGTGTCGAAGTGGGCCCAGGTGCTGGCGCCGTACAAGGCAGTCACGACAAAGGCCTGGTTGTCGAAGCGGCGGGCCCCAGACGTCACCAGAGTGCGCAGCTCGGCCTGGTCCAGCAGGCCCTCCTCGCCCAGGCAGGGGCCCGGCGTGCCGGGCCCCGCCACAAAACCGTCGTTGTCTAGCAGATAGCTGCGGCCCAGGGCGCTCAGCACCAGGTTGAGGCGGCGGGGCGGGATGCCGGCCGCCAGCAGCTGCCGCGGGGGCGGGGTTGTATGGGATGCATGCGGTTCGTTCGCCGTTGCTTGGTCCAGCCAGCGCGAAGCGCTCAAGAGGGACCGGCTACGATAAGTAATAAGGTTGACGTGGATGGGACTCTGCTGCCACACTTGTCAAGCTGTATGTGTCGCCAGCCAGCGAGAAGCAGGCATGATCACAGCAGCGCATCTGCACAGCAGGCCCTGCGGTGCCCGTGCGCACCTACCTGGTCTACGACGCTGTTGATGGACAGGCCCGTGGCCTCCAGGCAGTCGTACAGCGGCGACTCGACGTAGGGCGGAGCCCCTAGCACCTCGTCGCCGGAATAATCGAAAGCCTGCGAATGCCGGGACGGTGCCAGCGGCACGGCACTGCACACAACATATCCAAGCCTTCATGCTGCTGATTCCCTGCATGCAAGTCCCGTACCCTGAGGTTGTACAACGCGACGTACGGCTCCAGCGCCGGCCAGTCCAGGCTCATTCGGTACGTGTCCGTCGGGTAGATAGCCAGGGCCAGAGTCTTGTTTGCGGGTGACAACGCGCCGTACAGGAGACGCACAATCTCCATGTACGCGGGGGCCTGCAGGAGCCGTGGCACGCGCGTGCATGGCGTGAACCCGTCTCCGTTAGCATTGGACACACAAGGAGTTGAGGAGGTGTGATGACGTCATCGTACTGCAGGGCTGTCTTGCTTGCCTGGGTGGCGGTGAGTGAGGGCCAGTCCAGCTCCACACCGTCTAGCTTGTACGACTGCGCGAACTCAGCCACCGACTGGGCGAATTGGGCGCTCGACTGCGCGCCGAGCACGATTGAGACCATGTCCCCGCTGTCGCCATTGATGGACGCGAGGACTTGGGCCGCGGGGTTGGTGCCTCGCACGCGCCTGCGAGGAGGGACACGGCACCGCAGCGGCGGCATGCACGCACGGCCGGCAGGCCCATCGGCTGAGCTGACGCTCCCCATGTCATCTTATGCCTATCTGCTGTCCAATAGCAAGCAAGCAGGCCTGGCAGCAGCCCGCGCGGCGTGTGCCTTATAGAGCCTGCGGTGTTCCTGGCTGGTTTATGCCAGGGGGAACCATGCGTATGTGCGCCCGTCCGTACCTGTGCAGGTTGGCGAGCAGAACCCGGTCGTCGGCGTTGCGGACTGTGACGTTGAGTCCCTCCAGGGAGGGCTCCACGGACTGGAACACAACATGGCTCCCGGCCGCCGCCCGGTCAAGGACAGCGGAGCCGTCGAGAGCCACCGCGCGCTCGGGCCTCGGGTCCAGGCGCCGGTTGCTGACGTATGAAACGATATTAGCAGGCGGGCCGCAGCGCAGCTCTAGCGGCGCTTGGCCCATGGCCGACGCCGCGGCCACGACTGTTGAGGCGGCTGTCGGGCCGGGGAACGGCAACAGGGCGGTGCATTTTTCAGCCGTGCAAGCAAGGCCCCCGGCACATACTCGTCAAGCCTTGCGCCGCGTGCAACAGAGCATAAGCACGCAGCAGGGCCTTGGCAGCAGCAGGCGCAGCCATGTGCGGCACGGCCTTACTTGCGTCCGTCCCGCCCAGCCGAGCTGTGTCGTTGGCCGGCAGGCTAGCGGAGGCGGGGGCGTCTAGCTGGGCGGTGCTCGTGGGCCCCTGGAAGCCGCTGCCGC
Source organism: Chlamydomonas sphaeroides (assembly GCA_001662425.1). Taxonomy (NCBI): domain Eukaryota; kingdom Viridiplantae; phylum Chlorophyta; class Chlorophyceae; order Chlamydomonadales; family Chlamydomonadaceae; genus Chlamydomonas; species Chlamydomonas sphaeroides. Next base: position 14,428 of record BDDC01001146.1, read on the forward strand.
TGCTGAGGAAGTAGTACGACCCGGCCTCGGTTAGCACCAGCAGGTCGTCAAGGCCGTCCAGGTTGACGTCGCGCACCAAAATGGAGTCCACACGCGACGAGGGCAGCGCGCCCCACACGCCCTGGCCCGCCATGTAGACGCGCCGGTCGCTGGAGCTCACGCACGCTAGCTGGGGTGACGGCGCGGCGACGTCGTCGCTTTGTGCACGCGCCGATGAGAAGCGCCGGACCAGCATATCCAGCGAGGAGGTGCAGGCCCCACGCGGGAAGGAGGCGGGCGCGGCCAGGTACCAGTTGAGTGGCGCCGGCGGCCCCAGCGCAACGTACGTCTGGTACGACTCCTGCGTGGCCGTCAGGCGGTCGATGTACATCTGTGCATTGGGCGGGCGGCAGGCATCGGTGGGACGTGACGCACACAGCAGGGAGGGGCGGGCTGCAGCCCGGAACATGAGCAGCTGTGAACATGCAGCACATGCATTGCGTCCAATCAAGCGCCGATCCCCACCCCCATCCCCTGCCCGGACTCACCACGATCATGTCGTTGATGCCGTCCGCGTTGACGTCGTACGACAGCAGCACGCAGTCCTCGCCCAGGGAAGAGCACCTGCAGGCAGCAGGGGATGGACGTACGGCGGAGGCGGAGGCTGGTGGGCGCGAGCTGCATGCACGAGCGACCTGATGGCTCACCAAAGCGAGAGGCGCGGCGAGCTACAGACAGGATGCCTACGTTTGCGCGCACGTGGTCCATCCGTCCGTACCTGGCCCCCAACGAGGACAGCTCGGCCCAGGTCGTGCCGTCGTCGCCGTCGCTCACAAACGAGGAGCGGTCCGAGGGGTAGTAGGCCAGCCGTAGCGTGTCACGCTCAAAGAACACCTGCAGGGCGTGCGAGGGCAACAGAGTAAGAAGCCGCACATTGGTCTCACCGGGCAGACAACAGCCCAGCTCGGCCACTGTGCGCATCGCAGCATAGCCCTGCACCGCCCGCATCCGCCACCCGCCGCACCAGCGCCCGCCCTGCCCTGCCCACCATGTCAGCTGCGCCGTCGCCCGTCACGTCCGTGAAGATGGTGGTGCGGGCGGTGGTGTTGGTAGGGTCCAGCTGCGCATCCGCGTCGGTCAGCCAGCTGGCAAACGGCGCGAAGGCCCCTTGGCCCCGTGCAGTCGCAACCTGTGGGTGCGAGCGTGCCCCCAAGCAAGCAGCCGGTGTTGCGTGCACGATGCATGTATGCACACAGCTTGGGGATGGGACGCACGCTCGCTCGGTTTGGCGGGGTGGTGTGCGACAGGGCGGCTATGAAGCGGGATGTCCGCCCTCACCAGCACTTGGTCGCCGTACAGGGCGACTAGGTCGTCCTGGCCGCTGCCGTCCACATCCTGCAAGACAGTGGGGCGAGCGAGCAGGGTCATCAATGGAGCTGCGCAAGGCAGCCATGCACTGTCAGGCACTGAGTGCACAGCACAGGCGACCCCGCCATAAAAGAAGACAGCGCGCGCACCTCTGCCCAGCTCGACAAACGGAGGTCGTCGAAGCGACGCACGCGGCGCAGCCCAACGACGCATCGCAGCAGCACGCACGCGCACATTTATCGCTCCCCCACAGCCCCCTCCCCGGCGTGGCGCTTACCGCGAGCACCAATGCCTGCGGCTTGGGCACCTCGCCGAAGTCGACGCTGGCCTGCGCTTCAAAGCTGCTCAGCCAGGGCTTGGAGCGGGCCACGTAGCCGCGCAGCTTGCCGCTTGCCGGGTAGCTCAGCAGCAGCACGTCCTGGTCAGGAGGGGTGCGGCGGGCGGGTGCGGGGGCCCGGAGCGAGCGCGTGCCGGCGTGAGGAGGAGCCCGGTAGCTAGGCGCCAGGTGGATTATGCGGCAGGTTGGAGGTACCTATAAGCAAGGGCGCTAGGTCGCGCACGCAAGCTATCATGTGTGGGCGCGAGCCGCTGCTCGATGCATTGATGACGGGCACCTGTGCTACAGCTGCACTGGAGGCCTCGTCCTGGCTGCCGCCGCCAGTGAGCCGCCCGACCAGCATGGTGGTGGTGCCGGCGGCCGGCGCCATGTCAAAGGGCAGGCCGGAGAGCCAGGGGTCGTCGCACAGGCTCCGGGACGGCGGCAGGGGCGGCGTGGCGGGCACGTGACCGTTGCACCTGCGGGCCCTGCGGCGCGGGGCGCGGAGTCAGCCGAACGCATCATGCAAGCTGCAGCCGCAGCGGTGCGAGCTGTGACACGCCCACGGCAGTGCTCACCGGACCTCGACGGCCTGGGTGCAGCCGGGCGCGCCCTCGGTGAAGGGGCAGGCGAGTATGGACGGCCTGGACCCGGAGCAGCGCAGGTCCGAGATCATCGGGCTCGAAGGGGCGGCGGCGATGGCTTGGAAAGACGGGCCTGTGCGGGGTTATGGCGCAAGGTGGCGGCGGGCGGTGCCTCAGCAGCGCCACGGCACGGGCCGTACACCTGGATGCGTGGATGCGGGGCGGCTGCCCCGCACGATGCGATGTGCCCGCCTCTGCAGGCAGGCAGGCAGGCAGCCGCCGCCCGTGTGTGCCCTGCCCTTAAGATCCCATGCAGGTGTACCACTCAGCAACATGTGTGCCCGTTTGCATGTACGCACCCGTCACGGAGGTGAAGCCCAGCTGGCGGCAGACGGTCAGCAGGTTGTCCTGGGGGGCGGGGCGTCGGCGGCAGTGGTCTCCCGTCACAGTGGGCACACGCGCGCACGCACGCAGCGGCGCAGCAGCTCGGTGCACTGCTTGCATGCAGGCATGCGCCATACTATTTTCCGACAGCAAGGACGGGCCTCGCCTTGCATTTGGGTGCGCGGGCCGCGGGGCGGCTTAGCGAGCTAGTTAGCTACACGTGGGCTGACCTACCTGCGTGAAACCCATGGCGCATATGGGACCCCAGGAGCCGTTTCGAAAGACGTCTGGCGGGAAGCGCAAGGCAGCAGCAATACATTAGCGGCGGCGGCGGCAGCAGCCAGCAGTCGGTCCAAGCGGGCGCGCTTCGAGTCTGCGCTCAGGACTTGCAAGGCATGCCACACGCTTGTTCCTCCCTGCCTTCCAAAGGGACGAACTCACCCACACGGCCCATGAAGCGATGGGCGCCCCCCACGAGGCGCAGCGAGTACTCCTGCCGTGCATGGCAGCGAGCGCAGGCGCGCAGCAGCAGTCAGCGTCAGTGGCGGTGGAGGGCCTGGAAGAGTGCGTGGCGAGCGTGCCGTGGTTCCGTTTGGGCCCCGAGTCCCCTCGCCCCCGGGTCCCCTCGCCCCCGGGTCCCCTCGGCCCCGGGTCCCCTCGCCCCCGGGTCCCCTCGCCCCCGGGTCGCGGCCTCCTTCCCCTCCGTCGCCCCCCCCCCCAGGGCTTCCGGCCCCATCGCCCAGGGGACACCCGTTCCTGCGCCTCGAGTACCCAGGCCCCCGCGCCCCCGCACCCCCGCGCCCCCGCCCCCCTCGCTCCCGGGGTCCGCGGGATCCCCCGGATCCCTCCCCCCTTCCCCCGGGCCCTCGGGCCCCCTCGCACCCTCGCTCGCAGCCTCGCCACCCCTCGGCCCCTGCTGGGCCCCTCGCCCCCCTCGCTGTCGTGCGCACTCACTGGTGGAAAGCACTGGACCGCCACACTCCCAGCAGCGCCTGCGGCCGCCGTCACATCTGTGGGGTTTGCCAGCTCACGCCTGCAGAGCGCAACGCTGAGCTCGTCGCCGCCGCACTGCAGCCGGCTGACGCGGCGCGGCACGGCGCCGCCCTGGCCAAAGGAGTGGTTGCCGGTCAGGACGCGCGCGCCTGTTTGGTTCAGGGCAGAGGGGCGCCGGCATACATGGCGTCCATCGCACGTACCGACTTCGTACGTGTCATGGCACACCATGGCACAGGCATAGGCCCGTTGGGGACGGCGGGATGTGCGGCGTGCAGGGTAAGGCAGGGCGGAGCTGTGCATTGGGCCGACGTAAGGGCAGCGGATGCGAGCGCCCACCTGGCACGGTTAGCTGCTGGTGCTGGACCCACGACGGCTGCGCGGTGAGGGGCAGCGGCGGCTCGCCTGCGTGCATGCAGGCAGCGCGGTCAGTAGTAGCAGGGCGTAGCAAGTTGCGTGTGGTTCGTTTTATCGCACACATGGAGGCGCGTCTCGCATGGGGGCTGTTCGCCGCCACACACGTATGCCACGTGGCAGGGGCGTACCCCGGGGCAGGGGCGATTTCCCCCTCCCTCCTGCACTGCCCCGGGGGGCCGGCCCCGGTGCGCTCATGGGCAGGGGTGGCGCCTGCTCAAGGGCGTGTACTAGCTCTCTCCGCTGCTGCTGCATACGTACCTGTTGGGACATAGGTCCCTGTGCAGTCGTCCATGGGCACATTTGGCGACGAGAAGTCCACTAGCGGCGCCAAGGCCCGCTTGTAGCAGACGTATCTTCCCACGGAAGTGAGGCCGAAGACCACGAAGCCCACGCAGGCCCCTTGCGGCCACCTCGAGCAGCGCTCGGCCATCATCTCGACTGTGTTTGCGCCGATGGCCTCGCACAGCATGTCGTTTCCTAACGCATCCTTCAGCCGTTCGAACCGGTAGCCAAACACGTAGGGCGGGCACATGCTGGGCGGGAACCACGCTGCGTGGACCGGGGACGGGGGCAGGGACGCGGGGGCCGATTAAGTCCGGGGCAGCACATCCACAGCTCGTCAGTCTGTGCGGCACCTGAGGGTGGAGGGGTATAGGGGGGGCGTCCATTCGCCGGGTCGGCGGAGGAGAGGGAGGAACGAAGGTGCGCGGTGGGGGCGATGCAAGGGATGGGGGTGATGCGCAGTGCTGTGGTGTGTGTGCGGCCATGCCGCGTTTGCGAAAGCTCTGGGACAAAGGTATGGCTGGGGTGCAGGCCAACAGGCAGGGCGATTGGAAGAGGTGGGTGTCTTCTAGCGACTGCCTAGCGATCGGGGGCTAGCGATCTTGCGCGCGCGGCACACGACGCCCCGTACCTACGAACTTCTTGCCCAGCTGCCGACACACGACTTGCGCCTCGCGCCACGTGAAGCCGAGCTCGGAGATGGTGCTCCACCTGGCGGCGGGCGGAGGTAGGGTGAGGAAAGATGCAAGGCAGGCGCGCAGGTCCGAAGATGGCAATGCCGCACGGCAATTTAGCAGAGCGCGCGCCTGTGCGTGGGCACAGAGCCGCTGACATGCATGCCGCGCCGCGCCTTGCTTCATGCACAGCACGGAGCGTACCGATACGCATACTCGCACATCGGTGTGTACCATGCCGGTGGTACCGTGCATGCGTGCATGCATGCACACCGGCGGCGCGTACCCTCCGTTGATGAATATCTCCACCCGGCCAGCGTTGCTCGGGTTGCTCGTCGCATTGACAAGGGCTGAGCCGCTCATGAGCCGCAGGGTAAACTGCTCGTCGAAGCACCTTTGGCGCGCCGACCACGGGAAAGCCGTGGCACATCGTCAGCACCGCGTCGCTCGTCAGCGCGAACAAAGGGCAATCCGCATACCCAGGCACACAGGCTTTGACGTGCAACGCGCGCCCTTGGCTGGAGGTTGACTAACAAAGCAAATTAAGGGGCTTCGACCGTGTACGATCGTGACGTTTCTGTGTGGTAGCCAGGCTAGCACGTGAATTGCGAGCTCTGGGCTGGCGGCGGACGAACAAGCTCGTACGTGTTTTGTCGATCGGCGTGTTGGTGTGCACCGGGTGTACGTAGCACTAGGCGACCCGAGCGACGGAAGGAGGCCTGCCCCCTTGGTCCAGCAGCGTGCTGCCAGCCTCGCGCTGTCCATGCCCCCACGTGTGCGCGCTCACTTTCCGGACTCCGATCGAGTCCGGCTTGGTGCAGGACGTGGTGTCGTTTGAATAGCCACACTGCTCGGGAGGGAGGCGGTGGCGGCTCTGGCGACACAAGCAAGCGACAGGCGAGCGAGGCTGCGTTGTAGCTGAAGGAGCCGACATACGGCAGCCCAACCAGCGACGTGCGTGCTTCCGGCCACGCCGCCATGCTCCGCCCCACGCGCACACGCTACGCCCCAAACGCAGGCAGCCACCTGTGAGAGAGCGGTCTCCCGGCCCGTGCAGCTGAAGGCCGTGAAGCCGACAGGGATGTCGTTGCTCAGCCAGGCCGGGTCGACGATGGGGCTCGCAGACGCTGGGGGCCGGGCAACGTCGGCAATGGAGTGCGTGGGCGGGTGTTGGTGCATCGACCAGGGCTGTGCACAGCGGTTACAGAGTCAGGCGGGCCGGGCGGTGCGCACAGAGAAATACTTTGCAGCTGCCCTATTCACTCTACAACACGCCGTACGCTCAGACCCCGCACGAAATAAAATCTAAAACGTTTACGACGCGTGCAGAGCCCACGTCGCTTCATGGAGCAGTTCAGGCCGTATGTGACAAAGTCCCCACGCCCACCACCGTTGAAAAGTGTTACATTTTGCTACCGGGACCCCGCACGTCTGCTGTCGTCATGTTGTACGGCCGCAGCACCCCGTGTGCTGCAATGCCGGCTGCTTGTCTCGCTGCGCCGCAAGCAACGCAGCCTCCCGCGGTCACGCATGCATGCATGTGTGGCCTCAGCAGCCAGCGAAACCGTCTCACCTGTCCAGGGGCCGTTCAGGTAGACACGCCAGGCCCTAATTACCGAAGCGTGGGTAACGAAGTGGGGAGCAGCCGAGCGTTAGGCGGGGGTGGGGGTGCTGGGAATGAGCGCAGTTCGCACTGGGTGCACGACCCAGCATGCAGGCCATCCGATCAACATGCAAGCTAGGTACGTACTGGACGAGACAATAGCTATGTTACGGGACCATTGAACAATCTACAGGCTAGGCAGTAGAGGCTGCGCTCACCGTTCCACGATTGCCACGTTCTGTGTCGGAAGCCCGAGCTGTGCGTGTGTGAGACAAGAGAGGACGGAGGCGAGGTGGGATGCAAGGGCAAAGGAGCGCGCTGCTCCGCCGGCCCCCTTCCCCCCGCCCGGCCTCGCCCTGTGCGTTTCCGTCACTCAGGCCGGCTCCACCGCGCCCCCACGGACCTCTCTGCAGACCACGGTGGCATCTTCTACCGTGAAGCCCTCACTGCGTTGGCAGCAGTGGCAGGCACAGCGGGGTCCGGGCGATCGACAGGGGCACGCGTGCGTGGGCTAGGGCACCAAAATGAAAGCGGCCCATGAGGCGCTCGATGTTGCATTCCGGGCCACGCATGCGGCTAGCTAGTGGCGTGCGTGCCGTCCGCAGGCGAGCCGGCGCTGGAAGGATTGCCCGGAAATTCCACCGACCTGCACACAGAGGATCGATTGGTCGTGCCTTGAGGCGTGAGGACGAGGCGCCCCTCGTAGGGTACGCCGCTGCTGCCTTGGTTCTCCAGCGATGCTGCGGTGGAAAGATATGATGCGAGTGTCGATGAAGGTCTTATTGGCTCCTGTTTGTAGGAGTGCACGATTGTGGCGCGACTGACGCAGCGAGCAGGATCGCACCACGCACGTTAACTGCCATCGATAACGCCGCAAGTAGACCTGGGGTTACCTAGCTATACATTGCTGCAGTTACTGACGCGTAAGGAGAACCCTGCGATTGGCTGCTGGATGGAGCCTTTGAAATCGAAACCACGAACTCTGCCTGCTGGTTTCTTCGCGAAACCAGCAGGCCATACGCCGTATGGCTCACTGCCAGATATATCCCGCACTCATTTGTAATTTCGGGATATATGAATAACGAGAATGGGCTCGGTCGTTTATTTCGCGGAAGAAAGAGAGTGTGACCTCACTCCTTCGTTCACAAGTCTCGCTCCCCGTTGACGTCCAGGTACTCTCACATTTTACTAGCCCCAGCACATCGCTATTTTTAACGCGTCAGGGAAAGCTGCAAGCTGAAAACCCATGTACATCTTGAAACTGTTAAGACAAATGCGCATCCTTGCCACCAGCTGCTGCTGCTACTGCAGCAAGCATATATATCATGCAGATCGACATGCGCTGCAAGGGGCTGGGAAGAGTGCTAGGCTGATGAGGAAGAGCGCACCGCCGCCGCACCGTTGTTCTGTCAAACGCAGCAAATTCTACCAAAACGAGAACCCAAAGTAAGGCACGTACCTATAGGCTGGCTATAGGCGTCTTGAGCCGTGAAAACCGTGAGCACCAGCAATACAAGGAACTTCATCGGGCGTTCGCGCAGGCCTCCGCCGGCCCCAGGCAACTTGGCAAGTAAGGATTGTCCCACTGGCACTTGTTGAGTGGCAAGTCGGTGGTCGCGGCGGTGGATTAGAACACTCGATCGTACCAAGCGGCGTAGAGGCCCTGCGCACACGATGACAGGCCGCGAAACAAATGATGGATGTTGCAACCTTAGTATGAGGCATTCGGCTGCAGCTGTGAGTTGTGTGTTGGCCCCGGTGCAATTGGCCGCAATATGAATGGCCGGCGAGGCTGGATGAATGCAGCGACGGTCATTATGCGATTATTAAGAACCCATAGCAACAGCTTCAACTGACCAGGTGCGTTGAGAAAGTGCGCTGCTACTTTTGTGAGTAGTTGCACACGCCTGGCGGGATATCAGGTCAAAGCCATTGTAAGGCAGCGCGATGCCGAATAGACATTGTTCAGTGCAGACATGTATGATCAGACAAGTCGGTGCCCGTCGCTGTCAGCCGATGGCTGACATTTCCCCGCGACACCGATGTCACGTACGGCCTGGGCCCCTGGCCACGTGGCCCTGCCTCTTCTCAGCGGTCCGCGAGGGCCGGCTCTTCGGCTGTCGCCTCCCCGCGGACCGCCCTGCTCTTCGCCGCCTCACCAGCGCCTTCGGCGCCCTGCCGCCGCCGGCTGTCCTGGCGCCCAACCTCCTCGATCGCAGTGGGCCCGTGGTGCTACCACGCCCCGCTGTGGGGTAACCCGGCCCTAGATGCTAGCGGCGTCCCCCTGCATGTTGCCTTCGCCACCCTCTTCGCCGTGCAGTCGCTGACCAGCGTCGGCGTGGTGGTGGCGGCGCAGGACGCCTTCGTCCGCATGCTTCGTGAATGGCAGCGGCGGCCGGAGGGGCGCTGGTCGCCTCGCTGGCTCGCTCGCTGCCAGAAGATCTACCGCGCCGACGTCCTCCGTGGAGTACTCGGCTTCGCCCA
>BDDC01001147.1:0-13590 GCA_001662425.1 Chlamydomonas sphaeroides
AGCGCAACCATGACCGCTACCAGCTGTCGGGTGCGACAGCTCGCACTCCAAGCCTTGGATCCTTGTCCGTCACAACTCCTACCAACACCCGCTGTCGCGCCTACCGCTTACCCCTGGCCGCCCTCAACCACCATCCTGCCTGCGCCGCGCCGGCACACCGCATCACGCGCGCGCCCGCTGCTGCCCGGCGCCCTGCTGCTGCTCGGCTGCCATGGTGCCGTGCAGGTGTACGGCCACATAGCGCCGCAGCGCCTCCTCGTTCAGCCCCATCTGCCCGCCCTCCGCCATCGCCAGCAGGATGTCGGAGCACGTGATTTCGTGGTCCACACATGCCGCCGCCGCTGCCGACGGCCCGCCGCGCCGGCTGCAGCTGCCGCCGCCGCCGCCACCCGCAGCCGCGCCGCGGCTGACGCTGCGCTCCCCGCCGCCGCCGCCAGCGCCCCCGGCCGACACCGCGCGGCTGCTGGATGTCGGCGTGGATGTCGACGCAGGCGTGGGCGGCGGCTCCGGAGCGCCAGCGGTGCCGCCGCCGCCAGGCTGCCGCCGCCCCGGGCTGGGCGTGGGGCTAGGCGCGGCGGGGCCGGCCGGCGCCAGCACCGCCGCGGGCGAGGCCTGCGGGCCGCTGCCACGCGCGGGGCTGGGCCCCACCGCCACGCCGCGCGCCGGGCTCGGGCCCGAGGATGACGGCGCCGGCACCGCTGCCGAGCCAGCCGCCCGCCGCCCGGGGCTGGGGCTGGCGCCGGCAGGCACGTCCGCGGTGGCGGGGCGCTGCTGCTGCGGACGCGGCCCCAGCGGCAGCGCGATGTCGGCCGAGCCGGGCGGCAGCCCTCGCGCCCTGCGCACCACACAGGTCTGCGCTTCAGTGGTCACCTCCTCACGCCACACCAGCCACGCCAAGGCTCTACGTGAACACAAGTGCCTTCCGTTGCCTCGGCGCAGATACCGAGGCCGTTGCGTTGGCGCAGGCGCGTGGAGGGGTGCTGATGAGCACAGCTTGACGGCGCCTGCCATACCCCTGTGCGCCCATGCCGGGCCCCGCCCTCGGCCCTCGCTCACCTGCGGTACACGGTGACGACGGTGGTGCCGGCGGCGCTGTCGGCGCGCGACGCCGACAGCAGGCCGTAGAAGTCGGCCAGGCCGTGCACCAGCAGTCGCGCAAACGAGTCCTCCAGCGGCAGCAGCAGCGGCTCGGAGGAGGAGGACGGCTGCGGGTGGCGGGAGGCAGGGAGGCAGGGAGGCAGGGAGGCAGGGAGGCAGGGAGGCAGGGAGGCAGGGAGGCAGGGAGGCAGGGAGGCAGGAGCGTCGGCGTCGCCGCAGACCTCGCATCCCCATGTCCGCCCATCGCTGCTGCCCGCTCGGTGCCCCTGGCAGCGAGCGTAGGCCGGGCGCTAGCAGCTCGGCCAGCTGGAGGCCAGTGACACCAGCCATTGCCCCGCCTCAGCACGTGCCCGGCAACGGCCACAACCCCTGTCCATAGACCGCCTCCCATGTGCCCTGCACCCCACGCCAGGCCCCTGCGTTCGCCATGCACTGCCCACCCCTCGCAGCCCGGAGCCACTCGACCCACCCCCACCTTCTCCGCCCACTCCAGGATCTGCATCTCCAGCTGCAGCACCGACGCCGGGTTGGCGCGCTTCAGCGCGGCGCGGGCCTTCTTGTTGACCGCCGCCCAGCGCTGCAGCGCCAGCGCCGCCTGGCTCAGCGGCCGCTGCCGCAGCGGTGCCGACTCGCGCTGGTGCGCAGCCCACTTCTGCAGAGCATCAGCGAGTAGTGAGGGGGCCAGGGAAAGGGGCGATGAGGTCCGCGGCCACTTGGAGGTCCCAAGCAGCCCCACCGGGGCTCCAGCATGGCACATCCCACGGGACGGCATGGGATGACAGGGACAGGAGGCCATCGACAGCAGCGCAGATGCGGAGACGTACTGCCGTCCGCGGCTGCTGCAGGCCGTGTTATGGCGTGCCATGCCGCCAGTTGCTGTCCGCGGTCTGCTGGCTGGCTGGCTGGCGGCGGGACGCTGGACCCGCCCCACTGCCCGAGGCCCGCCCGACTGCCCCACGGCCCACCTGCAGCACGCGCGCCTCCTTCTCGGGATCAATGTTCCTGCGTGCAGCGCCAGGCAGCGGTCAGCGGCGGTCAGCGGCGGGCGTGCGGGCCAGGACACGGGCACAGGCGACACGGGCGGGACCACGGGCGGGCGTGGCCCCGGTACCTGCAGGGGTGGCGCGGGCACAGCAGCAGCGGCGTGCAGAGGACCGCACCGTGGGGGAGCCATGGGCGCCCGGCGGCAGCAGACTTACAGCGAGGGGCGCGGCATCCAAGCGTCACGGCGGCCGCCAGCAGCCCATCCATCCGATTGCCCACAGCAAGCCACGGCCCGGGGGGCCTCGCGTGTCCGCTTCCTAGCCCCCTCTGCCCAGCCGCACCTGCTGAGCCCCTCACCCAGGCCACGGGCCCCACCTGAAGTTATCCCACAGCGCAGCATTAGGGGCAGACATGGCCTGCGCCAGCGGCGACGGCACCTGGTTGCCGAAGGGCGCCGGCTTGAACTGCGCCTCCATGTCGGCCGCCGACAGCGGGCCCGCCATGTCGCGCAGGTTCTTGTCGTTCAGCCAGCGGCGCCGCCGGCGGACGCCTGTTGTGTCGGGTGGGGAGGTGGCGGGAGAGGTATGGAGGATGGAGGGAGGGTGGAGGGAGGAAGGAAGGGGAGGCGCAACGTGGCCTGCAGCGGCAGCTCGCAGGGGCTGCACCGAGGCCAGGGGCGGTTGGACGATGAAACGAGGCCCTCACCCGCAGCTTCCATCGCTTTGAGCTCGGCCAGCTCCAGCTCGGTCGTGGCCGCGCGGCGCTGGCTTTGGAGCTGCACCAGCTGCTGGTCTTTGGAGCGGAGCTCCTGCCGTCGCTTGCGCAGCTGCTCGCGCTCGCGCTCCTGGGCGAGATACTGATGCAGCGAGCGTCCATCGGGCATGATGTAGGGCGCGTGGGCCGCCATGGCTGGCAATGCGCGGAAATGACAGAGGGCTTTGTTGGCGGGCGCAGCGGCGCCCTACTGCAGTGCACAATGTGGTGTTGCCTGTAGATTTGAGTGCGTGTTTTGCCTTGTGTGCGCGTATGGGGCGGGTTTACGCCTTCGCCATTCATTGGCCGAAGCCCTTGCTTGGGGCGACGCCCACAGTTCCCTGCAATTCTCCCGACACGAGCCCATGACATACAGTAGATGCGAAGGCTGCCCTGCTTGAATTTACTTAGCATAGTTTGTGAGCGGACGAACCTGCACGCTTTCGGCCGGACGCTAGCTCTTAGCCTCTTAAACAACGCAGCTGCCACGGAGACCAGTCTCAAGTACTCGCAGGGGCCTGCCTCCGCAGGCAAGGCGCATCGGGGCCGTGTCGGGCTGTGCGCCCCATAGCACAATCCCCACTTCTCGCGGCTGACGACGTCAGGCCCGCTGACAAGCACTCCACGTCTGTCCTCAAAATGCCACAGGACCCCTGACATACGCCATCACCTGCAGAACCCGAGCCCTTGCCTCGTCACCCACATCGTCGCGCCCCTCGTCACCCCTGTGCCGCGCGGTCGCCAGCCCGCGCGCGCCTTGCTCCCCACTCCAGCCCTACCGCGAGGCCCCGCCCCAGCCCTTCCGCGAATCACCCCGCCATCCTACCCGCGACGACGCGCCCCAGCCCTCCCGCGGCGGCCGCGGCCGCCGCCTCTCGACCATGGCGCCTACCCACGCCGAACCCGAACCACCCGCGCTGCTCCCGCCGCTGGGGCCGCCCTACACCCAGACCATCATCAGCGACTTCCTAGGACCGGGGCCGCTGGCCCCCAACCGCCGCATCTACCTCATCGTCCTCAACTACACATTGCCTTCGGGCCTGCCGCATATCTGGGCGCAGGGTGCGTGCCACGGCTTGCGCCGAAGCCTTGAAGCCTCACCCTTGCGCTGCGGGCTGAGGTCGACAGTGCGCCCGGCCGTCCGTGCCCATCAGCAAATTTTGAGCCCCTCTTCGCCTCGCTCAACATGCGCCGCCCGCAGCGTCCTTCAAGCTTTGTGCCGACGGCGGCGTCAACCGCCTCCACGACGAGCTGCCGGCCATGGTGCCGCCGCCGCCGCCGGCAGGCGACAACGGTACTGGTAACGGCAGCGTCGCAGCGGCGTCCGCGAGCTACGCCAACGGCGCCGGCCATGCGCACAGCACCGGCGGCGGTGGCGGCGGCGGCGCCGTCGCCAAGGGCAACGGCGCCGCCGCCGGCCTTACGGCCGCCGACGCGGCGCACGCGGTGCGGCTGGCGCACCTGCCCGACATGGTCCTCGGCGACCTGGATTCGCTGCGAGAAGATGTACGGCAGTATTACGTGGACCACGGCGTGCCGTTCTTGGATCTGTCGTACGACCAGGACAGTACGGACCTCACAAAGGCGCTGCGGCTGATCGAGGAGCGCTTCATCTCGCCGCCGGCTGGCGCGGGCGCCGGCGAGGCGCAGGAGCTGCAGCACACCGTTGTCGTGGCGGGTGGGGTCGGCTGCCTGCGAGATCGTGGCGGGCCGGGCGGCAGCATTGTGGCCCGCATGGGGACGGCACGCTTGGGGATGGGACCGAGGCGGCAGCAGCGCAGCCAGCAGGCCGCCGGCAGGGTTCGTGAGCCCAGCGCCAGCGTGCGCCGGCGCATGTGGCTGTCGTAGCGTTGCACAGCAAGTTTCGCAGCCCATGGGCCGGCAGTGCCTCCCGCTAGGATCTGACCTCCCGCAAGGCTCCCCCACAAGCAGGGATCCTGCCCGCGCCCTGCCTGCGCGTGCAGGCGCGCTGGGCGGCCGCCTGGACCACACGCTGCACAACCTGTCGGCGCTGCACGCCTTCCCGCACCTGGACGTGGCGCTGTGGGGCGACGGCAACCTGGTGCGCCTGGTGCGGCCCGGGGCGGCGCGCATCGTGCCGGACACACGGTGCGGTCGGGGGGCTGGGGGAAGGGGCTGGGGGGATGGGGATGGGGGATGGGTGGGAGATGGGCAGCGGCACGGGGTACGTGTGGACGCCGTGTTTGTCGTGCCGAACACGCGGCGGGGCCGGCGGGCTGGGGCCTGAGGGGTTGCACGTGGGGGGGGGGCAGTGGCCGTGAGCGCGGTGATGCATGACGCTGGGAGCGGGGCGCTTGGTTGGCTGCTCGCTTGGCCATCTCCGACCGCCCTTCGTTGTTGTTACCCCCTGCGCTGCACCACTGCCATGCACCCCCATGCTCCCTTCCCCGCGCTTCGCGCCCAGGTTCGAGGGCCCCACGTGCGGCCTGGTGCCGCTGGCCGGCCCCACCACCGCCTCCTCCTCCGGCCTGCGCTGGGACCTGGCCGCCACGGCCATGGCCGTGGGCGGCCTCGTGTCCACCTCCAACATCCTGCAGCCGCTGCCGGAGCCGGGCCAGGAGCAGGTGCAGGCGCCGCAGGCGGCGGGAGACGGCGCCGAGGAGGCCGACGCGCCGGGGTGCGGCGGCGGGGGCTCGGCGGCGGGGGGCGTGGTGCGCGTGACGAGCAACGCGCCGCTGATTTGGAGCACCGAACTGCGGACGGAGCCGCAGGCGGACATGGGCGCGCTGTGGGAGCGGGTGTGGGCGGCGGCGGGCAAGGCCGAGCGGGAGGCGGCGGCGGCGGAGGTGGCGCGTTGCGCTGCGGTGCCGGCGGGCGCCGTGGCGTAGCACGCAGGTGAGGCTTTGGGGTGTCGCGTGTGAACATTGGATTGCAGGGATGTTCAGGCGTCTGCAGCGAGGGCCGCGGGCATGGCATTCATCGCATCGTGGTTCATTTGCTCGGGACCGTCCTCCGGGCTGGCCTATGGGCAGGGTGAGGCGGAGGACGATGAGAAGAAGGCCAGAGTATGGGACGGAAATTATTGAAACTTGAGTGCGAAGCAACCCGGGGCGTCCATCGCCCCGGGAGCCCGGTTGACAGGCCAAGCTACGGTACTAACGGTAGCCGGCTGGACTGGCATGTTCTCGGGGGCGGGGCGCGCCACGGGAGCAAGGGTCGAGCGAGGGGCATGGTGCGGAGCGGTCGTCTGCGTTCATGCCATGCGCTAAGCGTGCCGGTATTGCTCTTCTTGTCTGCTGGCCCCTGGCCGCTAGCGGATGCACGGTGCAGTCTTGAGGCGTAGGGGCCAGAGGGTTCCCTCCTAGGGTGGCCAGCCGCGAGGCTGTGGACCTGTAAAACTCTCTCTCTGGCGGACGAACGTGAACCTCGAGCCCCTTGACTGATTGACATCGCAGCCCAGCTGGTCGGTGACGGCACGGTTCCCGACGATGAGCTAGCGCATACGGCGCATCCATGGGTTGTGCCCGTATGCACGGGTCAGGGAAGGAGAAAGCATTCGAAGCTTACATCCGCCTGCGCGCACCCCCATCCATGGTTCTTTGGGGGCCTCCGCCGCGATCCGACAACCACACGGCAACACATCACTGGGCGAACCGACTGCCCACACCGCGCGCACATACCGCGTCCGACTGCGCGCTCGACACACACTACGCACGCTGCTGCCTGCCTGCGCCCGCGCTCCGCCCGCAAGCCCAGCCGCACGCGACAGGTGCGCACCGCTGCCTCCTTGCCGCCGGCACGGCAACTCCGCAGCCCTTGCATGAAACCAAACCACACACCGACCGCTTAAACCGACTTGCAGCGACGGCGAATGCTATTACCTCTGGCCGGTGACGGCGTATGCTCACAATCACCATCACCGGTCGCCATCAGCGGAACATTCGTTGCACAGCCCAGCCCGCGCCTCCCAAGCGCCGCGCCACGCCACGCCACCGCCGCGCCAAACCAACCGACTTATTGACACAGCGGCCGCCCTGGGCGCCAGTGCAACGCCAGCCAAGATGCCAGGCGTGCCGATCGGCGCCCGGGGGCGGCGCGCCAGCCCCCAACGATATTCTTCAGCGGAGGAGCGCCCGCTCCCTCACGACAGCACTGCGCGTCGTCGTCCTCATGCCCGGCCACCTCACCCACATGCCCCGTCCCTCCGCCTCCTCACGCACCGACGCGCAACGACGACCGGATGCGCGGGCTCACCACGACACGTGCGGGCGGCCGGCCTGGGGGCCAGCGGCAGCGCCGGCTGCAGCGGCCACCCCAGTCCTGCCCGCAGCAGCTCGCCCAGCCTCGCCTGCGCGCCTGCGCGCCGGCCCCCGCCGTGTTCTGCCCGCAGCCCCCCACACAGCAAGCCCATGTCGACATATGCACGCACAGCCGTCGCAGAGACGCCAATAGTAGCCCGCAGTCGCTGGCGCGGGGTGGCGCCTCAAGAGCCCGTCCGCCCGCACGGCCGGGCAGCCGGCGGCGGTGGCGCGGGGCCGTGGGCGCCTGGTGAGGCTGGTGAGGCGAGAGGGCGGCGTGGCAAACACCACGCAACACCCATCGCCCACAGCACGCGCCCTAGCACTCGCGTCCGCGCCACGCGCCGTGCCGCAGCCAAAGGCCATAACCGCTGCCGTACGCCTTGCGAGCGCGCGCAAACGCCGCGCCGCACCGGCGCTACACAGGCGCGCACTGCTGATTTCTCACCGCCCACGCCACGCGCGAGCCCGGGCCCTTGCAGCCGCCCGGACGGACCCACCGCCGCTATATGTGCCACCGGGCCGGCCGCAGGCCACGGTGCCGCGCGGGATTGCGTTGCGTGGCAAACACCACGCACAGCGCCCTCGCACGGCGGCCGCGCCGCGGGCTGGCCACCGGTCCCAACCTTCCCGATTTCCCCGATTGTTCAGGACAGATGCGCTCGCTCGCAGGCGCGGGCCCTAAGCGAGAGCAGCCGTGGCCAACCACCCAGCGTGGCAGAACTCACACGCGGTGCCGACCCAACAAGACGATACACGCGGGCAGCGCAGGCGCTCCGTGGGCCTGCCGCCGCTGTCGGGTGCAGCGGCACACCTGCCGCGCAACAACCACCCACCGAGCAGTGGCCCGCAGCGGCGGCAGACACAAGACCACAACAAAGGCTCGGAACAGACCACGAACAACCATTAGACGAGACAAGAACGGTAAACACTCCCGACGCACATACACGCTCCCTCCGCGCTGCGCCGCGCAACCGGGCGCGAGGGCCCGGCGCGCGCCCCGGCCCTAGGCTGTGCGGTCGACACACGCAGCAGCCCGGAGGCGGCCGTATCTCTCTTTCCCTCCCAAGTGCCCAGCCCCCACACAGTGCGCGTGCGTCCCAGTCCTGCCTGCTTGCGTGCTTGCCTGCTTTCAAGAGTGAAGTCCAACCACGGCCGCCAGCCGCGCGCGCGGCGCGCGGCGGCAGCGCGGTCCC
Source organism: Chlamydomonas sphaeroides (assembly GCA_001662425.1). NCBI lineage: Eukaryota > Viridiplantae > Chlorophyta > Chlorophyceae > Chlamydomonadales > Chlamydomonadaceae > Chlamydomonas > Chlamydomonas sphaeroides. The sequence continues at coordinate 8,291 of BDDC01001147.1, forward strand.
AATAGACGCGTTGACGCCCCCCGCCGAAGCAGCCGCCGCGCGCAACTAGCGCGGCCGGCAGCGTTCGCCGCTGCAACGGCGGTACGCCACGGCTCCAAACACGGGCTGAGCCATTGCCCTGCCGGCGTCAATAGTTGTCCGATGCGTCAATTGCGCGCCTGGGCCTGCGGGAGCGAGTTGCCAGGCCGCCGCGCCAGTCGCTAGCAGCGCTCTCACGTACTTCCAGCAAGCTACAAACCGCGCACCGCCACACGTGCTGGGGCCCCGTCAGACGCCGCCGGCCGGCCCGCGCCGGCGACCTAGAACAATGAATCGACGATTTCGCATCGCAGCTGCCTCTCATTCGCCGCCGGCTCGAGGAGTCGCCGGCGGCTAGGCGCTCTGGGCCCCCGGCCCGCGCGCTGCTCTCTTGCGTGGAGCTCGGAGCGAGCCCCAACGGCGCGCAGCTAGGCGTGGTGCTGCTGCTGCTGGCGCCGTGGCGTGGGTACGGTGTTGCCCTTGGCGACCTTCATGTAGCGCACGCCGCACGCGTTGCACAGCGTCTTGGGGCCGTGCGGACCGGCGCGCCACACGGGCGTCGTCTGCGAGGCGGGAGGGTGGCAGGAGAGGCAAATCCAGTGGTGCACCAAGGCAGGCAGGCAGCCGGCCCGAACACAGGCAGAGAGCAGGCAGAGCGCAACTGGCAGGGCTTCTGCGCCGCAAGCTGGAGGACCGTTTGCGCGAACTCGCGCCGGCACCATGACTTCAACAGCAGCATAGTAGCCCAAGCTCGCACCTGGGTGCCGCACTGCGTGCAGCAGTGGCCGTTGGGGTTGGGCGCGGGCGCCTTGGGCGGGTTGCCGTTGGGCGAGGCGCGCTTGCGCGGCTTGGGCACCGACGGCGGCGGTCGCTTGCCTGCATGGCAGCCGGGGAAGAGACGAGCAAGTCAGGCGGATAAGGCCGTGGCCGCAGCGGCCCAACCCAACATGTGCGCGCCGGCACAGCCCTGTGACACAGCCCCACAGCGTATCGCAGAGCGCTCCGAGTACGGCCGCACCAGGCCAGGCAGAGACCGCAACTATACACAACCGCGGATCAATACCCGCAGCTCTTCGACAGGAGCATGAAACAAGTACTCACCGTCCGGCGTCATGAAGGCGAGGCCGTTCGGCAGAAGGCCCGGGCCGTGCGGCATCATGCCGCCGCCGGGCGCCATGCCCACCGGGGCCATGCCCGACGGCACCATCCCCGGTGGCGGCAGCGGCGCCGCCACTGCCGCCGGCGCCTTGGACCTCGCGCCGCCGCGCACGCCCGGCACGGCCACCGGCGGCTGCACCATGGGCACCACTCCGGGCCGCACTACGCCTACGCCGGGAGCGGGGCCCACCACCGCCGCCGGCGTGACCGACTCGTACGGCGCAAACGGCGTGCCTCGCGGCGCGGCGAATGGCTGCCGCAGCGGCGTCGAGGCCGAGGCGGCGCTGCTGTCGGGGCTGACGACGGAGCTGGCATCGGCGCCAGGCACGGGAACGCAAGCGAGTGGCTGGACGGTCACCTCAACGCCGTCCATGAACGAGGTCATGGTGTGCATGTTGGCGGGCACGCTTCGTACCGCCTTCATTGCCGGGCCCATGCCAGCGCCGCCACCGGGCCGCGGCCAGCCGGCCAGCACACCGGCACTCGAGCCGCCGTCGGCCCAAGGTGCGCCGCCGATCTTGGCGCGCTTTGGGCTTTTGGGCGAGACGAGCGCCGCAGCGCTCACCACCGCCGCAGCGGCCACCGCGGCCTGCCGCTGCTGCCGCTGCCGCGGCTGCTGCACCTGCAGCGCCGCCGGCGGTGCTGGCACAACCCTGCGCTTGACGTTGCTGCCGGACGCGCCCAACGCGCCCGCGCCGCGGAACTGCACCATACCCGCGCCGAGCGGCCGTCCGCTGGCCGGATCCAGCCCGGCGGCCCCCGACGACGCAGCGGGCGGGCAGCCCATGTGCAGCCCCGAGCCAAACGACCGGCACGGCGGCCCCGAGTAGCTGTCCTCCGGCAGCTCGAGGAGCTCCAGCTCGCTCACAGAGGGCGGCAGCTGCGGCGCAAGCAACTCGCCCTCGACCAGCCAACCCCGCCGGAGCTGGCTCTCGTTCAGGCTCGCGCTGCGCCCGCGGCTGCCAAACGCGTCGCCGCAGCCCAGGCTGAAATCCATGGGCAGGGAATCCGCGGGCATGCAGCTGAAGCTGCGCTGCATGCCGCCGCCGCCGGCCGGCTCACCGGCGACCGAGCCGGCGGCCGAAGTGGCGAAGTTGCCGACGCTGTAGGCGCGCGGCATGGCGGGCGCGGGAGCAGCCGGCATGGACGGGCCATGTGGGTCGGGCTTGCCCCGGCCCTGCGCCTGAGGCTGCCTGAGGCGCGCCAGGCTGAGGCCGTGGGAGGGCATGCTGATGTGCTCCTCGTCGCGGCCTGCGCTGGCGGGCGCCACGCCTGCGGGCGCGGCGGAGGAGTAATCCGGAAAGCGCAAGGCATTGCCGAAAACGTTGCGCCCGACCCACATCCGTGCTCCCAGCAGGCCGCCATCCGCCGACCCACATCCCAGACATGCGTATCCCTGCCCAGCCCTCCGCCCCCGGGCCTCACCAGCCATGTTGTCCTCGGACGCCTCGCTGTGCGCGCCCTGCACCAGGCCCTTGCCGTGGCCCACGCCCGAGCTCTCGCCGTCGCCAACCGTGTGGCTCATGCCGCAGTCGCTGCTCGATTGCGGCTGCGGGCCCCCGCAGTCCGGCTGGGCCGGGCGGCTGGGGGGCTCGTTGCCGTGCACCGAGGAGGTGCGCGCATCAGGAGCCGAGGGAGCGCTCCTGCACATGCCGAGGGGAGGGGGCGGGTGGATGTCAAGCGGCGGAAGATCAGCGGGTCGTTGCGTGCGTGGGCTGCAAGTTGCAGGCGCGGAACGGTGTGCGGGGTCACGCGAGGTCGCCAGCGACCGCACGGCGCGCCGACGACGCGCCAGCGGCCAAGAGGCTCGGGGCGAAGCCTTGTCACGGAGCTACGCAGAGCGACGAATGAGGCGTGCTAGGTGGAGTCGAGCGCCGCTCATAGGCGAAGCGGCAGCAGCGTGCGGCGGCAACGCGCGGCTTCGCCAGCCTGACCTGTCAGTCGCCGGCGCTCGAGGAGCAGCCGAGTCGGCGGTTGACTGCCGGCCGCAGATGGTGTGCCCGTAGTGATCGGCGGCAGCTGCGGGGGGCGCAAGTGGAGCCGCGTGCAGCGTCAAGGTTGCCCGCAAGTGCGAGGCGGCTGCCGACAGCAGCCGCCTGAGTGTACACGGCCTCGAGAACGGCTTCCTCAGGGCGCGAGGCCGATGCATGGCTGTAGCAGTGTAATCAACTGAAGCAGCTGCGGCCGAGGCCAAGAAAGGCGCTTTCGGCCTGGGGTGTTGCAAGCGCGGTTCCGACACGCAACTTCCGCGCTCACCCAAAACATCCAGGCTGACGTTGTCCATGAAGTCGTTATCTCCAAAGTCTGCTGCCATTGCTGAAAGGCTGCTGCCGCCCGAGTCCTTGGTGAGCGCGACCATCGATGAGTCGCCCACGACGCAGGCCGCATCCCTGCGCACCCAGCAAACGCCAGTCGTTGTTCTACAGTGCGACAAGACAGGGTTTATGGCAACCAGCGTTTCTCACGTTGCGCCGCACTCGTAAGACTGGACTTGGAGCTCCAGCTCCGTCGCGATGCAGGTGACGTCTCCGCCGAAGAGGTCGCAATCTGAGCCCCCAAACAGCATCGTATCGTTATCGTCAAACATTGAAATTGCGTGCGCTGTCGCAGCCATTTGCTGCCGCGGCCTGTGGCGAACAATGTACAGGGTCGTCACCAAAGGGTTATGCCGGCGGGTGACTCGGAGCGCTGAGCGGCGAGTGGAACAGAGGACGGCGCACTGGTTGCAATGGCGCAGGCCGTGTGTGCATCTCTGCTGCGCTGCGTTCAGCGTTCCTGCCCCGAACGTTGTTGCGCTGGCGCCCTCGTCGGTTGCGCCCACGCCAGCGCGCACAACCGCAACCAGGCGCACCACACGTACCCGGCCAGGCGCTCGTCGGCTGCTCAGGCCAAACGTGCAGGACCTCAGCGCCGAGCGGCGAGGGCGAGGTCGCGCTCAGGTGCAGGGTCCGGGGCTGCCGCTATGCCAAACCGAGAATATGGTGTTGAGAGGAACTGGACCGGGTCTCTGAGACGCGGTGGCGAGTTCGGCTTTCACTCGGGAGCGGCACGTGCAGTGTGCTGGGCGCCGTGGCGCAGGGAGCAGCGCCGAGGGCCGCGCATGACATGGCACAGCGGTGTAGGAGTTGTGTGTTGGGACGGCTGTTCGCAAAGCGAGAAGGAGGCCACGGTACGGCACAGCTTTGCACGCTCTTTCTCATCCTCGGCAAACGACACACCCCTGTTTATTCGCACGTGTTCTCGATAGCAGACTATGCTGTTTGGGGTCGCTGGTTTGCTGTGGCGTGCCCACGTCGCAGAACGCGCCAGGTTGCCCAGGTCGCCGGGCCCGTCGCACCTTGGTTCTCTTCCAGCACAGTCGCGAAAACAACCGTTCACTCGGGTCCTTCGATACGCAACCGCGCGTTCGGTGGTAGGGCTCCGTTCCTCGCACACGGTGTATTGGTCAGTTTCGCGCTAAGGGAATATTTTGTTGTTCGTCGCGGCGGTCAGTTTCCAACAGATTTAAATGCACCGCACACACTGCAAGGGCAGAAGACAGGCGCGGTCCCCACCGTGACATACTGACATTCCGAGAGTTTGCACGTTGCTGCTCCACTGCGGCAAGGCGTCCTGTCCATGTCTCTGTGCTGTGAACGCATGACCATTAGAGGGTGCGCCAGTTGAGCCAGTCCTAATACCAGCCAGCTTGCCTTAGACCCGTCGCCCAGGTCCCTGGCTGTACTGCCGCGGGGTACTACGACCTGGCAAGTCACTTCTCCGTGCTGATGTCCAGCCCACTTCACCGTCCGGCCCGATACCCAAGGCAGCTCACGTTGTCTCTCCCCTGCTCCAACCCCTTGTCCAGGTGTGCGCGGCCAGGCTGGCTGCGAGCCCCCGAATACCCTTCGTTCTAGCTTGTGATAACCCTGCCTGGCTGCGCTAGTCCAAGGCTGCGGCAGGGCACACGCCTGCGCCCAGCACTACTTGTTGCTTACTGTTCGTCCAAACCTCTCCTGTCGTCCCCATGGCTGCAAGATGGCCATCGTGCTGCCTTCGCTTTCTTTAATGGCCCCTGCCGGGGCACGTGCCGGTTCTCTGCTGGACAACGCCCGGGCCAATGGGGGGGGGGGGGGGGTTTTCAA